>VDFB02237008.1:48237-108115 GCA_007258455.2 Sequoia sempervirens
TCATTTAATTGTAAGGCATAAGAATACTGTTAAATTAATCCAAGTTTAAAAATTGTAGTACCCTTTTACAAGGAACCATTGAGGCTGGTAATAAGCACATTGGAATATTAGTTCTCCTTTACATAGAAAATTAACTGTGCTGCTCTCAAGGTGTTCTTATTATGGTGTTCTCCTTAAAATCAACAATTTAACTTTTCTTGAGGCTTTTGGTGAAATGAACTACAAATCTTTTCTGTCAATTGAAGGTAGTAGCAGTAGAACTAGAAATTAAATTGTGAATATTATGTTGTAGTTATTACATTTGAACACATGACCTGATTATGCATGACCTTCCTTTTGATGTTGAATGATCCATTTTGTATTTTTTGTAATCATGGTGTTACTTGTTTATTTCTTATGAATTACAAATGTGTAAATTGGTTTCCATCCATGCATAAGAAATTTTCATGACATTTTCAGAATGTCCATGTTGAATTAATTAAATCTCTTACTATTTTATGGTCCTCTTGTTACTTATCATCTAAGAGGAAGGTGAAATCTGCAATCAATGTGGATAAAAATCATAAACTCATCACATTTTTCTCCTTCAGCTTTCGAATCAGGATGAAAAAGAGACATGTAGGATAAAAATGTGATCCAAAATATTAATACAAATAAACTACACAATAAAATCTAGGAAAAAAGCTCTCAATATAATTATTTTTAATTTACTTCAATTTTTTTTGGAAAATTACAATACTACCCTTGGTTTTAACATAAAAGAGGGGTAAAAATTTATTAAAACACAAGAAAATTACAAAGCAGAGACATTACAAAGCCTTATCCAGCTCCACCAAATGGTCCAACTATTGAGACAAATCAGGGGGTAACTAACCCCGATCAACCAAATTCCAATCATGAAAATGATCAGAAGCCCATTTAGCCAAACAATCAGCAACACCATTCCACTCCCTCGGAATATGAGTGAAAGTAACAAACTCAAGAGAAACACAAAGATTGAGAATTTGTTCAATAATCAAAGCCAGGTGCCAACTGACATCATCTAACCTCTGCCTGTTTAGCAAGTTCACCACAACCTGAGAGTCAGATTCACATATAATCCTGCGCCACCCCAACTGGCTGCCACGCTCCATAGCTAGTAAAATAGCCTGAGCCTCCATAAGATTATTAGTATGAAGACCCTTATAAATAGAGAAAATGAATTGAACATCCCCAAAACTATCTCGACCAACACTACCAATACCAGCATGACCAGGGTTTCCATGAGAAGAGCCATCCGTGTTAATTTTTAGGGTGCCTTGAGGAGAAGGAGACCATCTTCCCACCCTATTCACCTTCGGAGTTGGATGCCTACACCTGTTGCGCATAAGCTGTTGATGCGGAGGAGGAAGATGAAGGCGGTTGAAACAACTAACATCAGAAGGAGCAGCTAGAACAGTCAGATCACACTTAGCTGCGATCGTTTCTCCCACAAAAGGAAAAATTTTCCACCACAAGCGAGGGGCTCCCATCAGCACATCCTGAAAAATCTGCCAATTCCTCTCCAACCAAAGATTCCAAATAATGAGAAGGGCCAATCGCCCAAGCAGCTTGAAGAAAGGGAGTGGAAACAGGGGCCCCCTACTCCCCCGATCCACAAACTCAGCCAAAGAGGAAACATGCATACAAGGCATATTCCACACCCACCACCAACGATGCCAAATCTCCCGAGCATAGGAACATTGGAAGAAGAAATGAGAAGGACACTCCTCAGCCTCCCGACACAGCACACGACAAGAGGGACCCTGGAAACCCCGCTTGCATAAATTATCCCAAGTAAGACACCGGTTTTGAGCCACCAACCACATGAAGAAATTGCACTTGGGCCAAGACAACTTATACCAGACATACTTCCACCAAGGAACCTCCGCAGCCCCATACAACTGTCGACCCAACTGCTTATAGCTAGAAGACACAGAATACTTCCCAGACTTATCAGAGCCATCCCAAGCTAAAATATCAGGTCCCCTCAACGAATTGCAAGCTCGGGAATCCAAAGGTTGAGCAAGCTCCCACCTATTCCCCTCAGAGCCCCCAGGAGGCCACTCAGAAGGGTGCTTCCAACGAAAAGAGAAGACAGAGCCACGCTGCTCAACAGTCTTGTAATGCTCAACAGTGTCCCAACTAGCAGCAATAAAAACATCACAGAGGGATTGAAGATGAGGAAAAGCAGAAAGAATAGGTGGGTGACCATCCCAAGAATCCCACCAAAATAGAGCCTGTGACCCCGAGTGACAGATCCAAAAAAGTGCCCGCTTAATCAACTGAGCTCCCACTTTCAGAGTAGACCAAATCATAAACCCACTCCCCTCCAGAGGATAGCGAGGAACCTCATAAGAAGCAACTCCATGAAGATACTTATAGTTAAGAACACGGGCCCACAACTAGTGTTGATTAGTACACCAGCGCCAGTAGAGCTTCGCTGCAAGAACTTGCCCACTCAAAATAGAAGAGCGTAAACCAAGACCACCCTCCTACTTAGGTCTACATACAAAATCCCATTTAACAAGGCTCCACTTAGAATTCATCAAGTTACAACTCCAAAGGAATTGCCAAGAGAGAGCATCAAATTCCCGAAGGAAATACACAGGGGCCGATTGGACAAAACACCTGTAGATGGGAAGGGCCTGGATAACATACTGAAGGAGGGTAACTCTAGCAGCAGTAGACAACCACCTATGAGTCCAATGAGTTATCTTCTTCCTCAACTTATTAAGCAGCAACTGCCAAGAAGATCTGGGTTGACGCCCAATAGCAAGAGGGATCCCCAGATAGACAAAGGGGAGAGATCCAATTTGAAACCTCGGAATAGCAGCAATCCTCCTCTGGATGGCCAAAGGAGTATTAAAGAAAAAGATAGAAGACTTCTGCTCATTAACTTTCTGACCCGAAGCAACAAGGTAGATGTCCAAAGCTTTCCTAAAGGAATCAGCTTCACGAAGACGAGCTAGCCCCACAAGAGAGGTGTCATCCACAAACTGTAGGTGAGAAAGAGTAGGCAGACCCATCCCCCACTGCCAACCATGAATCCCACCCTGAGAGACCCGAGATTTAAGAAAGCGCCCAAGCCCTTCAGCCATAAGAATAAAGAGATAGGGAGAAAGAGGATCCCCCTGACGAAGACCCCTGGAAGCACCAAAAAGCTCAGAAGGTTCCCCATTCACAATAACTGAGAAGGAAGAGGAAGTCACACAACTCATAGTCCAACTAACCCAATCAGAAGAAAACCCAAAGGCCAACAAAATCTTCTGAAGGAAACTCCATTTAACGTTTCCACAGCATTTTCAGGTTGCACTTGTATTATTTCAAAATATATGTGAAATTTTGAATGATGATCTAAAACAAGGTGAAATACCATATTCATTTGCTACAACTATTAAAAGTAGAGTCCTTCCAGTAGAAAAATAGGTTGCCATTGCAATTTTACGATTGTCATCTGGGATGATAATGCTTAACATTAGTGAATTGTTTGGTTGTGGAAAGTCAACTGTGGTAAGAGTTGTAAATAAGTTTATCAATATATTTTATATTCGATTTCGAAGTCATATCAAATGGCCTAGTAATCCCATGAGACTTGAACATGGAAAAGAAGGTTTTCGTCTAAAACAAGGATTTCCAAATTGTTGTGGAGCTATAGATGTAACTCACATTCAATTTCATCTTCCACCTAATGAGTGCTCTACTGATTGGTATGATCGTGATCATAACTATAGTATGTCAGTACAAGCAATTGTTGATAGCAATATGTATGTCATGGACATTTTTACTAGGTGGCCTGGTTTAGTAAATGATTCTAGACTTTTACGAAATTCTTTTTTCCATAAAATGTGTGAAGGAGGACAAAGATTAAATGGTCAACCAGTGTCAATTGGCCCATTAAATATAAGAGAGTATATTATTAGAGATGGCGGGTATCCATTGTTGAAATGGTTAATTACACCTTTCAGCGGAGGTCTAACAAGTAGTCAAAGGAAATACAATTTTAAATTGTCATCAACATGTATTGTGGTAGAGCGCGCATTTGGAAGGCTAAAAAAAATGTGGCGGATTTTGGAATCCAAAATGTGGCATCCAAATTTCGAAGTGCTTCTGAAAACCATTATTTGTTGTTGTATATTGCATAATATGACATTAGATGTTGTGCAAGGTGAAGATGATCCATGTGATGATGCTTTTGTAAATAATGAAACAAATATGCCAACCAATGAGTTAGCTGATCCAGTTGCAACAAGTGCTCGAGAAGCATTAATGACTTTTGTAAATGATGATTTGAATAATGTAAATGATGATTAAGTACTATCTTTTAAATTATTTTTTAGTTGTTTACTATGCATTGTCCTTTCAAGGACTTGTACTTTATGGATTATCGCTCATGCCTTATACACATCATTTAATTGCAAGGCATAAGAATACTGTTAAATTAATCCAAGTTTAAAAATTGTAGTACCCTTTTACAAGGAACCATTGAGGCTGGTAATAAGCACATTGGAATATTAGTTCTCCTTTACATAGAAAATTAACTGTGCTGCTCTCAAGGTGTTCTTATTATGGTGTTCTCCTTAAAATCAACAATTTAACTTTTCTTGAGGCTTTTGGTGAAATGAACTACAGATCTTTTCTGTCAATTGAAGGCAGTAGCAGTAGAACTAGAAATTAAATTGTGAATATTATGTTGTAGTTATTACATTTGAACACATGACCTGATTATGCATGACCTTCCTTTTGATGTTGAATGATCCATTTTGTATTTTTTGTAATCATGGTGTTACTTGTTTATTTCTTATGAATTACAAATGTGTAAATTGGTTTCCATCCATGCATAAGAAATTTTCATGACATTTTCAGAATGTCCATGTTGAATTAATTAAATCTCTTACTATTTTATGGTCCTCTTGTTACTTATTATCTAAGAGGAAGGTGAAATCTGCAATCAATGTGGATAAAAATCATAAACTCATCACATTTTTCTCCTTCAGCTTTCAAATCAGGATGAAAAAGAGACATGTAGGATAAAAATGTGATCCAAAATATTAATACAAATAAACTACACAATAAAATCTAGGAAAAAAGCTCTCAATATAATTATTTTTAATTTACTTCAATTTTTTTTGGAAAATTACAATACTGCCCTTGGTTTAGATACTACCTCTTTTCATATTTTACCCATTAAAAAAAAGATAATTTCAATATTAGTTTTCAAATACAGTGCTAATAGACTAGCTATCTGCATATATACATTTGTTCATGCCAGTGCACATGTATTAGCTGTAATTCTTAGTATAGACTGTCTTTAAAAAAAGTTTATGCTGTGAAGTTACATGGGTGACATCAATCACAAACTTAAACTTATATTTGACCCAGAGATCTGCAGACCTGTCATGAACAGGGGAGGTTTCAACCACCAAGCATCTGTAACTGTTGAAGGCTTGAGTCTAGTTAGATTTCACTTGGGTTATCGTTAGAAGCGCTTAATTATTTTATTTTTAAGTGGAAATGAACTTGTTTAGGTAGATTAGCTTCGTTTTAATGTATTGGATGGAAACTTTTTTATTATCTTTACTATATAAGTTAGAATACACGGAATGCATCTTGCTCTTGTGAGAGAATAATACTGGGACTTATTTTTGCTTTTTCCTTGGTCTTTGTATGTATGGACTTTGCGAGAATTTTGTCTTCTCTAGAGCTGGGACTTAAGTGAGAGCACTAGGAAAAAAAATAATAATAGGGGATCATGGATTTAGAATACAATCTGAGGGGGGTGTTTCTGTGTAAGTGCCCCATCCATAATCCAAACCACACGGAGGACTGAATTCTTTGGCATAGGATTTTGAACTCTGCCGGACACTTTTTTGCCATGCAGCAGCCTCAATGCTGTGAATATGGATGATTTTAGTTGCCATTATTTATCTATAGGTTCGTTTTGCAATCATGTTTTCAAATATACTAACAATTTGAAAAATGAAAACTTGCACCTGTTTTAATAAAACAAAACTTTTATCTTTGATAGTTCAGCAAATTAGAATGCAAAACAAATACAACCTTTAAGGAGACGGAAGAACAGGTTTAGATTAGTTCCCATTTAAGAAAATCATTATTGAAAAAGTTTGTAAAGATTTGTAAACTTCAGAAAAAGTACGCCTACTTAAAATTACTTATAGTGGTGATTTTATGGTAATATTTTCTTTATTGATAGTTTTGGTTAGACTTTCAAGAAAAAAGTAGTGCTTGCAGGAATTGCCACCATTTATGTAACCATTTATTATGGTGTTCTCCTTAAAATCAGCAATTTAACTTTTTTTGAGGCTTTTGGTGAAATGAACTACAGATCTTTTCTGTCAATTGAAGGCAGTAGCAGTAGAACTAGAAATTAAATTGTGAATATTATGTTGCAGTTATTACATTTGAACACATGCCTGATTATGCATGACCTTCCTTTTGATGTTGAATGATCCATTTTGTATTTTTTGTAATCATGGTGTTACTTGTTTATTTCTTATGAATTACAAATGTGTAAATTGGTTTCCATCCATGCATAAGAAATTTTCGATGACATTTTCTGAATGTCCATGTTGAATTAATTAAATCTCTTACTATTTTATGGTCCTCTTGTTACTTATCATCTAAGAGGAAGGTGAAATCTGCAATCAACGTGGATAAAAATCATAAACTCATCACATTTTTCTCCTTCAGCTCTCAAATCAGGATGAAAAAGAGAGCTGTAGGATAAAAATGTGATCCAAAATATTAATACAAATAAACTACACAATAAAATCCAGAAAAAGAGCTCTCAATATAATTATTTTTAATTTACTTCAATTTTTTTTGGAAAATTACAATACTGCCCTTGGTTTAGATACTACCTCTTTTCATATTTTACCCATTAAAAAAAGATAATTTCAATATTAGTTTTCAAATACAGTGCCAATAAACTAGCTATCGGCATATATACATTTGTTCATGCCAGTGCACATGTATTAGCTGTAATTCTTAGTATAGACTGTCTTTAAAAAAAAGTTTGTGCTGTTAAGTTACATGGGTAACATCAATCACAAACTTAAACTTATATTTGACCCAGAGATCTGCAGACCTGTTCACCTGTCATGAACAGGGGAGGTTTTAACCACCTTGCATCTGTAACTATTGAAGGCTTAAGTCTTTTTATTGAAATTCATACATCTCAAAATATTGTGCTAGTGTAATAATGAACATGGTATTGAACAAAATACAATTCATGGATTTAATGTTGTACTAGTCTCTGTATGTGTTTGAGTGTTTTAATTTGGTCATTCTTCTTTTTGTCATTGAAAAATTGAGCAAAAAATTCTCTTGTAAGTTATAAAAAATATTTTTCTTGAACTAACTGTAATTAAAAAATCCAATAAATTCAGGAATCAATCAAACTTTGAAATATTTTTACCAAATTTTAAAAAGGGAAGAAAAACACAAAATATTTAGTTATTACACAAGTCCATTAAAAAGATATGATAAATATAAATAACTATGGTATCATACCTTTTCCTTATCACTTAAGATCTTAACTATGGTATTTTCTCCAATATTTAAGTGCTTTTGAGAGCATTTTGAGATCCACTGTAAAAAAGTTGTAAAACAATTTAACACATATTCAAAATTTAATATTGAGAATCACAATTGCAGCTGTGTTAAGCTGACACATAGTTTTAAAATTTCTACAGCCACTCTTCTATTACCTTACATGTATTTAAAGAACAAAAGGAGCATTGCATAGCAAGGAAGAAGTTGCTGACTTGTTGAGCTAGCGAAAATTGCAATAAAAAATGATAAACGTGCACAACAGTATATTAATTAATTAAAATAATTATCATGAGCATAATCTTCAGTTGTACAGCGACTTGTTGAGATAGCAAAATTTGCAATAGAAGATGATAAAAAATTAAATAAAATAGATATGCACAAATATAAACAAAAGCCATCATGTAGTTTTCAATTGATTAAATATATTTCTTTTTTTATTGTGAAATTAATTACATTTAAAAGTATTAAAAGTAATATTTATGAGACCTCCAGCTTACTAAAAATTAGGAGCTTAATGTTTAATAAGCTGAAACACACTTCATGGGATCACCAGCTTCTTAAAAATATGGAGCTTAACATTTTAAGCTGAACTGTACTATTTTGTTCATGGGACCCTAGCTTTAAAAAATTCCTAAAAAATCTCAACAGCACCCGCTGAGACTTTTGAGGAAGCCCACCCCCATGGGATCCCACGCTTAGTGAATTATGATGCTGTGAAGTATCCATTAGCGGCAAATTTGATTCTCAAAATATGTTTGCCATTACTCAGTTAGAGAGATTACTCAGTTAGAGAGAGGAGCAAAGCCCGCATTTACCCTGCACCAGTTGGCATATCTTCTATGGCATTAACAGTAGCGTCCCAGTACTTTATAAAGAGGTTTGATTTGTTATGAACTAAGGGCTACCTTGGAAGGCCTGCATCTCTTTCTCTTTTAGAACTTAAAAAAATATAGACATAAAATATTTCTGGCATCATAAAAAAAAATCGACCATACCAATGCCATTGCAGTTATTTTTTATCCAAGTCCAGCGAGTTCGTGAACCAGGTTACGCACCTAGAAATCTGTAAATTAGTGTCTTATCTTTTAGCAAGCAAGGTCTGTTGAACTTCAGCTATAAAGAAAGAGACTTTAGAGAATATAGGCATCTTAAGACAACAGCCATTCTCTCTTCTTTTGTGCGAAAACTTAGTCTTGAAATGTTGTGAGAAAACTTACTCTTCTTTTGGAGGAACTTGTGCAGTTCTTCCTTATTTTGGTCATTAGGCTCATTGAAGATAGCAGATCTGAATTACGGAGGGGCTGTGAGGAAGCGGGCATGCTAAATGAAGAGTCTATGACGACCTCTAACGTTGAGTGGAGCAGGAAAAATATTGGGAAGCAAAGGGGGCAGTCATGGTAGGGCTCAATGTTAGTACAAGTGTGAGTGGTAGATGTGTACGTTAATCATAGAAGGCTTTGCAAGTTTGCACCCAACATGCATTTCAGAATTATATGTAAATGAGAATAGAAATGGGGAAGCCAAGCAAGCGAGGTTGAGCAGTGAGCATAGGCACCATTTGAACCCAAAGTCTCCCTAGCTTAAAAAAATATATATATTTCTTCCTTTTTTGACAAAAACCCAGATATCCACAATTACATTACACTTTTATCTCTTGCGAAAAATTAAATAATTGCAAATGTATTGAACGAAATCTATGCGTTAAACCCCAACAAACCTTTATAGGGTTAATTTAAAAATCAAAGTAGGAATAATACAAATAATGGAACATTTTATTTCAAACAGCTTTGACACGGAAGACAGTAATATTCTGATTTTGCATAACCCCCCTTTCCATCCTCACCTCTCCCTACCCCTTCAATCCATCTCCCTGTCCTGGCCCTTTTTTAACCTAACACATGCATCCCAAATCTAGAGATATGCATTGAAAACTATATAAATTATATACAATATATTAAGAATTTTATTTTACACTACCAATGGCAGTAGTACAAAAATCAAACTTAAAACCAAAAGTTTGCATAGGAAGCAGGGGCATAACAGACCATGTTCTTAAAAATTAAAGAAATGATATTCAAGAGTGATATCATTGTCCAGGAGTTGGATCCTTTCCAAAGCCCATCACCGCATGGGTTATAAGCCCTGTACACTTGCGGAATCCTTCTGCCATACGCCCAACCAATGGCCCAACCAATGGCACACTTACAGTATGCCTATTCTTCAGAGGTGCCTTACCCCACCTGCAACCACAGAGCCCCCACTACTGTTAGCCCTCAAAATCCATTCAAAACTAGGGAATTAAAGCAGGACAGGACAAGATAACTACCTGTCTTCATGTCGGATGATCTTGCCATGTTCAATCTGCAAGGAGACATCCATGGTCATTTTCATTGTCAACAATGGGTGGAAAACTTAATAATAATGGCAACCATACTGCAATAATATATGTATGCATCAGGCTTTTCTTCATTTTTCAATTGTAAATGGTGAATACTGAGAGTTACAAATCAATGCCAGCAATCATTTGCAACCGTTCTTATTTTATGTAATAAAATCCATACCTGAAGTGCAATCAAAGATGTCAAATCAATAGTTTTCCCCATGACCTTGTAGTGTTGTTTGTTGTCAATCAGTATCTGTAAACAAACAATTTTGTAAGTTGGAGAGGTAAGAAATCATGGACTTCATTAGAGAAAACTGAAAGAAGACACCAACGAAGATACATCTATTCTGCTTTAATAACTTGTATATTTGCTGTTGAAGGGAAATGTGTAATAATAATGTTCAAGATATCTCCTTATAAAAATCACCTCTCCAGAGCCGGGAGAAGTTTCATTTTCTTCCACACTGTATTCAACAATTTTTCCTTCGCTTAAAATCTGCAGCATGACATGCAATGCCAATATTAGCAGATTCACTCCAAAAACTTTTGATAGCAATTTCCCATCACGCCTTTATGTTTTCAGATTTACTGCTGGAAACAGAAAGAACACTGTAAATAAAGTTAAAAAGTCATTAAATAACAATACTACAGAAGGAAAAACTAAACTAGGTAAACTAAACATTACTCTTTCGACATTTTGATTGGATAGTTATAGACAAGGTGTGCTAATGAGATACAACAGGAGAGCTTGTTTGCACATTATTCCCACAACCCGTTTGATTTTCCTAGTTTAATTAATGAATTATTATATTAAATATTTAATAGCAAACAATAGCAAGGCAATTTGAGTATGTTAAGTATCTTTTGAAATATAATTAAGAATGATTATGATGACTAATTATGCCACTGGGACAGGAACCATTGACACCCTCTCAGGTTGGAGAGAGAGTATCATTGAGGGGAAGGTTCTAGCCGGTTCATGTGGTTAGGTTGCATACGTATGTCAATAAAAGTAGGACTTATGAGTCAAAACTAGCAGTTGCAAACCCAAGGGAAATTTTTGGCAAACCAATAAACCCAAGTCCAAACTTCAACTAGCAACTTAGAGTAGATGAGTTGGCATACTCAAAAGCAAGAGGATTTATATAAGAAATAAGAACAATTTATATAAATTCATTTGTTTTCATCCTAAACGAATGTCCTTAGATTGCTAGGAACTTCTAGATCTGCTTGCTTAAAAAGTTTGAAATCCAACATTTCAGGCCTCTTTGATGGACCCATCATCAAGGTAAAAGGATATAAGCCAATTCCTTGGGTCACAATGGAAAAATATGAATGCATTACTCGAGCATGCAGTCACACTTATGCATTATTGTCAAATTTCGATCAACACCCTTTTTCTTAAAATACTTGTTCTAGTACAAATGCATTTACTCTATTCTGTTGCACATGATACCTTGTTAAGCTGCAAAAAGCATCCACGTTATGCAATTAATATTTTCATTTTGCATAAGATAGTCTCCATTGCTTTTTGGTACATACTAGTCATACAGGGAACTTATTATTTTCTACAATTACCACTAAAATACATTATTATGATCTCTTTATGTGTGAAGCTTGAGAGGATTTGTAAAGAACCTTACTGTAGAACAATAGTCAGACAAGCAGGGAATCAAGAATTATTGTACTTTGTAAATTAGATTTGTCATCTTTTCAATATATCACACACTTTTCCTTGTTTACATCTTCAACCAATCTCGGATGTTTTTCAATCTATGGCCTGACTTGTCTAGATTATGCATCTGCTTGACACATTACCTAATATATAAAATTTAAAAATGTAATTTCTTCATCACAAGGCCTTAGCTCCTGTACTATGCCCAAATTTAAGCCATATTTTCATTAAAGCACTCTGCTATTAAGACAATATTCAAGTGAAGAATCTCCACAAAAAACAAAGCACTTGGGAAGCATCTGAGAATATCGGTTGTTTCTTTCATCATGGATCCCAGTTATACTTGATTCAGAAGTGCACACATGTTTCCTTGTTTAGTAAATGGTTCAAATATGGCAGCCTTGTTGTTAGGAAAAATCAATAGGCAACTTGGACCCTTCCCTTGGATTCCCAGGGAAAATCAAATACAATTCATTAGGAAACAAACCATTTATTTCAACATATAAAGCTATACAACCTGCACTGCTAAACCCAGAATATTATTACAAAAAAGTGTATATATTGTAGTGGAGTAATGAAAATTTGAAGCTTAATTCTCCTGTATCTCCTTTCGATGCCTATTTTAATGCTTTATTTCCTTCTTTTGTATCTTGCTCTGTGATGATAAATCCTGAACACCATATTAGCCCCACATTTGTATCACAGTTTTCATCTCTAATTTGATGTCTGGATGGGATAGTGTTCTTAAAAGCAGTTGTTTTTGTTTTCTTTGAGCTATTGTTAAGAAATGGCTCCATCAAACATTATTTCAGACTTCAAGAACCTTGAAAGAGGCAGAAGTTAAAGTCGAGAAGCTAAGAATGAAAAAGCTGTTGGTTAAGGACATTTTCAGATTGCAGAATGAAGTGACCTGAAACCAGAGACTGCATCTGTAGATGCAATTAAAACATGGGAGATCAGGTATATGAAATCCTTAGCCTGAAAAATCCACCACTTATCTGACAGTATTATTGCAAGCATCTAAAAGATGGCCACAGCAAAGGATGCCATCATGCCTGGGATGCCAACTTGCAGCATGCCAATTTCGGATGAGGTTGTCATGCTTACCATTCTTGCAAGCATGCCTTATTTGAATGGAATTGTGTTTTTCTGGAACCAAGAGACAGATTGGATTTTTAGAAAGAAAGACACTGATATAATTCCAGACAGGCATTCTTCTTCAGCATTGTTCTCAGCAAGCAGAAAAGGCTAAGTGTAGAAGAAGGTTAGATGGCATCAAGTTTTAACAGACTCCAGGAGTGAATGCTCTAAAGGCAAGATGATGACAAGATGTTAATACCGTATGAAGGTGTGCATACTAAAAAAGATTTTCTAAAATTTGTTTCCAATATAAAAGCAGAGACTCCAGAATGGTAGAAGAAATACCTTAGAGATGTAGTGTTTGGACTCCGTTTCTGGCTCTGAGACTTTAGAGTAAATGTTGATTACCCACAAAATGCAATGTAGTTCTCTGCAGGATTGAACATCATCAAGAGAAGTTGTGTGCAAGAGCTAATTGAGATGGAGCTTGTCTAAAGTTTTGTACATGTATACCTGTAGTGGCCTTGAAGAGTGCATGAAGGCTGATGCAAGTTGGTGATACAGTGGTTTAGCATCATACACATATACATGTTAGCATGGAAAATTTGATGATCTTAAAGAAGAGAATTGTATTTACAGATTTAAAGTTGGGCATGCGTGTCAAAATTGCCATTTGTAATGCTTGCAACTTTGGGAAGCAACACTGGTTTCCCTTCCCAGCTAAAGTTTTCAATATTGAGTATTTCTGATTTCCGTTCATGGCTTTTCAAGAAAGTGTTTCATATATTTCTTAAAAGGAAAATCATAAGGAATATAAGTTTTGAAATTGTTTTCAACATATATGGGAAAAGACACTGAGAATCCACAAAAAGATGCAAACGTGTGAGACAATGGTGCAAAGTATGGCTCTGAATCAAGGCATACTGTGAACAAAATTATATCAACGTTAAATGCATTGTGCCCTATAGTCTGCAACATAATGGTATTCTCGAAAGAAAGATAAGCACGTTTTTGGAGAATCCCTGATGTATGTTGAAGAAACGATTCAACAAATGCATTTTGCACTGAGGTAGTCTGAATAGCAGCATGTGTTCGAGATAGACTACCCAATACAGCACCACAGTAGACAGTAAATAACTCCCTATAAAGCATTCAATGGGAGGACTTGCTTATGCCCATGTGCCAAATCTGAATCATACGAAACTTGATAATAAATGCATGAAATGAAGCATGCTTAAGTATGATAGTGGTGCAAATGATGAAAGTGTTAATCTGTGAAATGATGTGACTGTAAGTGACCATTAAAGCTCCATATCTTCTAGTTTAGAGGATGAATAGGCTTCATTTGGAGAAGAGTTGCAGAAATAGAGGATAATTGATCTTGACATGACATAATATTTGAGTTGCTCTGAAAGCAACCTTGATTTTCAAAGGCAATTCCATATAAATTTTACTAGTTCCAGAATTTTAGTACCTTGCTTTAGTTGATCATGTATAAGTTGATTCATTACGAAGAAAGTTACCAATGAATTTAAAACAATTTTGGTTCTCAAACTCTAATTTATGGAACATCAAAAAGCAAGGAATGTAATCTGGAAAACAATGAAAATTTAAAAACAGTAAATATGGTGACTGTCGAACAGCACCTTTGAAAGGGAATAGAAGGCTGACTTGATCTGCTTTACTCTGCAAAACCAAAATATACCCAGAACAATGAGTGTATGAAATCATTTCAATGCAGAAGAATGATGCCTGATCTCAAACTGCTCAAATACAGAGCTTATGCTTTCAGCAACTCATTCACAAGGAAAAGAGATTTACCCATTAGCACTCGTAAAGGGGTCTTCAAAGGTCGCATTAGGAGCATAAATTTCAAAGTCATGTGCTTTTGCTGAGCAACCATATCTGCAATCGATGAATGTGTGACTCAAAAGGAACAACTTACATTTCTATATTTTAACATTCCTTTAGAATATCCTGATCAAACAAACTTGGAAATAATTTGAAATTATACATCAAGGAGCAATTAATTAGTTTCAAAAAAGTATTACATCTTTCTATATGATAATTTGAAAACTCTTTTTCATCCATCAATAAGAAATAAGTTAAGAACATAAGTTTCAAATCCAAGATTGGCATGTAGGAAGATATTTTTGAGTCATGTTCTTGATTGACCTGAGATCTTAAGATTGTGTAAATAATAATCCTAATAAATCATAGCCATAACTGTTACAAGAATTTGAACTGTCTTATGTGAAAGGACACTAGACTAGATCCACACTCATTGAATGAGAGAAATAATGCAAGTGGAACCAGATCTATACAAATTTCAGTAAAGTAACAGCATAAAGGACACAAAATATACCCTAGAAAAAAAGTAAAACCCCTCCAGGAAAATTCCAATAACAAAAGCACACTCAATATGCTTTTTAGATAATTTAGTAGGGGTTCTATAGGGGCCCTGCCCATGCATCATATTTCACATTATATTCAACATAAATATATCAATCAATAATCACACTATCATGACATTACATATATTGTAGAAAACAAAGAGAGAATACTCATACAAAGACCAAACATAACTAAAACACAAGACAAAAAATGCCAAGACCAATATGGCATACACCCACTGAAACAAACTCCAAAAAGCAACTCTAAGCATCTTGCTTGTAACACCTGAGGACTAAACCACACCCCATTTCTCTCTATTTGCTACTACTTCAATAACCTCCTCCACTATTTCCTTGGCTCCTCTCAACCCTCCCTGCATAGTCCAAAAATACAGGGATACAACTAGTGAGAGGAAACATATACCCTTGCATAGCTCACAACAACGCCTAGAGTAGTGTATGGACCCACTGCATACATCAAGATGGTGTAATTGTTAGCAATTTCCAGTCAACCATTGTTGTGGAAGACATGAGGCCTTGCCAACAACTTTCCAACATTGCAATGGTATACCCGTAGGAGTCTTAGTTCCTATTTCAATGCATCAAACTCCTTGTGGCTAGCTTACTATCTAGAGGGAGACAAACAGGCTTCACCTTTTGCAAACTTGTCCTCCTATTACATCAAAGCATGCACATCATCCATTTCTTTACCCTCAGCCATGTTTGTAAAATCATCTAGCTAAAACAATTTTAGCAACTAGAGGCAAAGACTCACATTTACCACTATGATACTTAAATTAGCCACAAAATCTCCCTTGATAGCTGCTTTAGCTTATTTCCAAACTCCACCCCTCACTCACCACACCATGCATGAACCCTAGGACCACCAAGGAATCACAAGAAAAAAATTGCCTTCCTATGGTCTAACTAGGAGCTAAATCTCTTTTTATCCTTGCTCTTTCCTACCCAACTAGAACTTGCCATTCTCACCTACCTTATTGACATAACCTGCACATACAAAAGATCCAACTAGAATATGCTTCCACACAACCAAACACCAAGCATAACAAAAATGGGCTTTCATCGTGCTTTATAACTCATTCACGTCTGTGCTAGGATACTCCATTAATTGTTGTTGCCACCAAACCTCTCCATCCTTTTCACTTGCACCATCCTAACACCCAATATAAATTGTCCTCATATAGCCATGTACTCCCAACTAATACATTCTTTCTTGTAATAATCATCCAAAAATCATCACATACATGCTTGTAAACCTTCACCACCTTATAGATACTAATCCAATGTAATCACAAACTTTATCATGGCAAATGAAATCTTAAATGTTTCTCCAAGTTTGACCATGTACCCAGATCATTGCTATAGATAGCTGTTATATGTTCTTGATCAACCCTACATTTGGTAATAGATCTACCATAACATTTAACTTTCTCTTACAACGAACAAAATTATCTCTTCAAATCTAGATTTTATCCTTTCCACTTCCTCTAGATACCTGCTAAACTTCCAATTTGGACTCTTGTTAGTACAAACTAAATTTATTACTATTAGAGAATCACCTTCTACTACCAAATTAGGCAGCTTTAGAAAAATTGTTGCCACCATACCAGCTATAAGAGTTTTGCACTTAGCTTCATCGTTCATTTTTATCCAAAAGAATAGAGAGTCACCATAAAAAATATCATCTACATTCCATAAAAAATATCTTCATCTACATTCCAAAATATCTTGGAACCATAATAAATAGCTACGAAAATGAAATGTTAGGTAAATAAATACCAAAGAGAATATATATAGTAAAAAAGGATACCACATTTATGTTGAGAAATGGCATGTAATTTTATATTGTAGAGCAATATGTAAGTGTAGATAAACACCCCTGTTTCAATTAACAAGGATTTTTACCATAACATACAGTCCATGCCATTGTTATTTGTATTTCTGTCTCATATAACTCAAGGCTCCTTCCTCAACCAAACAATTCCCAAAACTTCCATGAATTCGTCTTACAAAGCAATAAACATATTATAGGGTAACTAGGCTTCAATGCATAGCCATTTAGGATGTCATGATTCCTAAAAGATGCCCAAACTTCAATTGTAAGGAACTTGCAACAAGAGTGCAGAGTTTACTTATACATATCACATCAATTTCTTCTATTTTACTAGTAATGTAATTTCACAAAATAAAATTAAGATTTCTAAATTACATGCATATGACTGAAGTTTTCCACATAAAAATTGCATTATTTTCTAGTCTGAGCATGAATTCCAAGAAGATATAAATTTTAATAACCCGATTTACATAATGGAACTCATAAATGAATAATGCCTATGGATGTCACAGCAGATTGTTGTTCTCCTCTAAATTAGAAATACTAACAAATTGAGAATGTGTGGAATGATATCGTGTGAAAGTGTTCCTAATTTCTTGTCTTGGTCAATTCCCTCATGCTCTTTACTTTTACTATCTTCAATTCGTTTCTGAGCACCAACTTTGTCTGCCATTCAAAAGACAAAAGGTTATTAAAATTTCATATTTGTGCAAGTATGAAAATAATCGTTAACAAAAATACAAAAAAGCACAAAGACTAGAAGTCATGCAAGTTTGTCCATTCCAAGATAACAATGATTAGTATCTATGAAGCCCATTTGAGGATATTTTCCAAAAGGATGAATTTAGTACAAAATAAACAATTAATGAAATTACAATGCTTTTACAAGGAATGGCCATAAAAGTGTAAAATGAATTATCACATTTCTTGGAGAACACAATTCATAGCACTGACTGTGGGAAAGTCAAAGTATCAATTCTAATCAATTGAATGATATTCTTCAACAAAATGTGCATCCTACCAAGCATATACAAGTTCAATATCTGAAAACAATATATATTGTGAGTAACTTTCAAAGAAATCTTCACTTAGAATAATCAATATGAAAAAATAGCATGAACATCACATTAATGTGTAATAATTTACAAGAAAAATCTTTTTGCAGCTATTAAATCAATAAATTAGCATTATGTTTTCAAGGAGAAAATTGTACAGATAAGCTTTCCTCTATACTCTTAATTCCTCCAATAAGAAATTAATGTCACCAGAGAAAACATCAAGGGTGAACACAGCTTTATACATGTATCAAACTATTTATTGGAAAGAAGTAGGAGTTCCAAAAAGTAAAGTTGTTGCACCCTTGATTCTGGACATATATAGGGATATGTGTTAGCTGAATATTCACTCATTATCACTATCATTAGTTCCTAGATATAATAATTATAGAACTAGTCAGCCTATGTTGGGATTAATGGTTTAGCCCTCATTAAGAGGCAGCCAATATATAGGAGGTAGTTAGTAGTTGTGGAATCATCATTTTGCAAATTCTATTCTTATTTAAGACTTGGAAGGTTGCCCCCTTGAAGTGGCTCTGCTTATTGTATGTCTATTATGCTCTTATTTTCACCATTAATTTATGTATCTGCTCTCTTTTGTTTTGACTCAAGTGCTAAGCTTATTATTCTGCTATTCACATCATGTAAATCATCTCCTTTAAACTTGAATTTCTACTCTTGCAATAAGTAAATTCATTTCAAAAGTTATGCAAGCAGTGTGCCAATAAGAAGTTGAACAGCAGTATAATGGAGAAAGCAAAATCTTCCATTTCAAAATCTTTCTTATTTAAATGATAGCCATGCTAATTTAAACTTAGCTTCTTGTAATTTCTTAAAAATGTAATTGGCAACAATGTCCAAATTAGAAACCAACTGGATTGATCTTCCTAATGTTACTCACATTGCATCCTAATATATTATAAATAGACTATGTCTGTCATTATCTGAAAAGATCAACACTTGAGAATAGCTTAATAGGTATTTTGATTATACTAAACAACTCCAGGAAAAACTGCATTGAAAATGGGAATATTGTGTGTTAACTTAACAGTAATATATATAGATTTGTAGCATGTTTTCAGAAGCTAAATAGTAGGCATCATAATAGCACTCTACGTGTATGTTAAGGACCACAATATCCTTTCACTCTACAATGAGCCACTATAGCCCCATAACATAGACCATAGAAAGCATACAAATTGAGATATAATTGTTGTGATATATTAAAACCTCCATCACATCAAACATTTGTCTCATTACATCATTACTCTATGATGTATTTACTTCAAGAATATTTAAATAAAATGAATCATTGAGTCAAATTTAAAGATTAAACTAGGTTCAAACACCATTTTTTCCTATCCTAGATTTTTAAAGTTTAACATTTCTGATGTCAACCAACTGGCACGACATGTTGTATCTGAATTGAATCAAAATATATGCGGTCCAAATGTCTGACCCATTGGATGATCATTGGACTAGAAATCCCGAATTCTTATAGTAGATCCCACTTGAGTGAATAACCATGGCCTGTATTTGCAAATGCATAGTGAAGTTTAAGAAAACCAAGACCTTGTTGAGAAGGCTGAAGTTTGTAAGGAAAATTAGCTAACCTAAACGAATGAATTAATGACTTGAATCTCTGAAGTTACTTGTGATAATTCCAATGCTAGTTTATTTCAGGTAAGTAATGGAGATAATGTTGGTTGGAGCCCATATTAGTGATGCCCTAGTGATAAATATGAAGAAATGTGCATTTAGTACTCTCCACTCATGCATTTAGGGATTTTCTTGAAAAAGGAGAGTGCACTAATGTGCATGTATACCTAGTATTTGTAGGGGAAGCTTTTAGAAGCATAGGCATTGGTTTGAGTTGATACCACTGCTCATATAAGTTCTAGCCAAGCCAAAAATGGGAACATGAACATGTGAAATATGCTAAAAATGTATTTTCTATCTTCATCTTGACCCTTTACTTAAATATCAACTCAAGCTAACTAAAACAAAGCGGACCATTAATGTGTACCATTTATACGAATGATGAAACTAACTCTATTAATGTGATCAAGGAACATAGTCGATACTTGTGCCTGATAATGACAGCTCACTGTGCAAGAAGGTCCGAGGAAAAGGCATCACCTTAAACAAGGAGGATCTGATGCAGCTGCTCCACCAGCAGATTTTTCATAGCAGTTCGGTGTTTTAACTTTGTTTATAATCCTTCATGCTTATCTTAGACAGCGCTGTTCTTCCCAGGTGCATTTTGACATTAGACTAATTAGACTGGTATTTTGAAAAGAGGCCCATAGTAATTTTCCCTGATTTCAGTTATTTTTGTTGGGTGAGGACCCCGGTAAAATCCACATTTATCTATAATTAAATAACCCTATAAATACAAATATCAAGAATCTTGATCTCCAATCTTTCATAAGCAGTGGTAATAATTGAAGAAGCTCACCAAAAAGTAAGCCAAAAATCGCACAGGCAAGATTATGGTAAGTTAAATTTAATCAACGATAACAAGTTTCCACAATCCATATTGATAGTTGCTAAACAGATTTCTGGATTGGATTGTATGATTATTTTTGCATCTAGAAAACGTTTCGGATCAGTTATCCATCATCAGGATGAAGAAGAGAGCATAAGGAGTAAAAAATGAGTAGTTGCAGACTCAACAAGGCATAAAAAGGTTTGAAAGAGGGAGAAGAAAGCAGAGTAGGCACAATAATCAAGACACTAAAAAAATAATGAGAATAAGAAAGAACAAACCAAATGATACATAATAGTTTCAAAAATCAAAAGGAGAACAAAAATCAATTCAAGAATAATCACACAATCACACAATCGAATCCAGAAATCTGTTCAACGACTAAATTTAATCAGATAAACTCCTAAAAGGAAATACATTCTTTGATTTCATTTTGAATTTTTGAAAGTTCAAATTGAGCCTAGCAACAATTTACTCAGACCAAATATCAAAAGACATCGGTCTTAGTGCAAAGACACTTTACTAATCATTGAGAACAAAATCTGAAAAAATCTTTAACAATCTCACGCTGGGACTCATTCTTTCTGGAAAACTGATATTATTTTCATGCCTAATTTAAACACTGGTATTAATTCCATAGAATTGAAAGTAAGAATTCTGTCAAATCAATTCGAAGAATAATTCCTTAAAAGAAAGTTATTTCTAGACTCTGTGTATGCTCTGAAAGCCGAGGACGAACCCGATCATAATTCTCAAATTAACAACAATTAAAAGCCATCAATGTAAATGCCTGAATTTTAAAGGTCTTCAATTAAAACTGAACTAAATTGAATCAAAGAAAGTCGCTTGTTCGAAACAAAAATGAAATAGAATAAGATAAAGGGCGTACCATTAATTGTTTGCGCCATAACGTTCTTCTTGTTCAGAGAAACCGCTGTGATAAGCAATTGGCCGAATTTAGGCTTACAAATTATGAAAGACAGTGAAACGAGCGGCATCTCTTAGTATTTGTTGTTATTCGGACAGCAAAACCGCGCCACGTCAGCGGTTGACCAGAGAAACCGTGGGTCAAGTTGCCGGCACAGCTGAAATCTTGCCACCCGTCCGGAAGATTTTTGAAGCTTCAACACGGATAGATTTTTATACCCGGCTTGTGTAAATCGGTGTAAATTTGACAGTCGACCCTGCCTGTCAAGCAGATATTTTGTGGTGGTCATCAATTTGAAATTGGTTTAATAAATATTAAAGCTTATCATATTGTAGAAAAAATATATAGACTAAAAATATATAAAAATATTATATAAAATATCTTGCGAGTCATATGAAATATTCTATACTCTTCTTAAAACTTTTAAATTTTAATTATGTGTTACAATCAACATACTTATATTTAGAAACAATTATATAGGGAGAGATATTTTTTTCGAAATGTATGCTTAAAAATATTATATTTTTATTATTATATTATTATTTTTATTATTACATTATATTATTACTATAATATTTTATATATGAATATAGACATAAAGAAAAAAAAATCACCATACCTATCTTATTATATTATTATTATATATAATTTTAATTATTATATTTTTATTATATTATTATTATTAGTATAATATTTTACATATGCATGTAGGCATAAGAAAAAAATGGCATACTTAATTTATTCTTTTGATTTTATGTACAAAAACTTTCAAACACCATTCTCCATCGATAAACACCTCTCGATGTAATTAAAATGATTAAATACAGTCATCTAACTATTTGTTATACACTTTTTGGACCTCCCCCCTTCAAAAACTAGGCTTATCCCCTTCAAATTTTGGCTAAGTTATGCACTGGCAGTGTTTTGGCTATCTGTTCTAACTCAGGCGGTGATTTACCAAGTTAATCTTACTCACCCTTTGCCCACTTCTTAAAGCTTTTTGCATATTTGGAGCTATTGGGGGTGGTTTGATCAACTACGTGAACTATTCACTCAATTCACTTTCAAGTTTATCTTTGTCGGCGATGTGTTGTAAGGTTTGTGTAACTCCCACTTATTGCCCGAAAGGAAATGTAATCTCATTAAGATACTAGTGGTGTTTTGTGACCCAAATCGAACCTAGGCGATGGTTTGTAAAGTTATATGAACTTCCCTTTTTCCCACTCTCATCACCATTCCTTTTTAAACTTTTGAAAAAGCGGTTATATTAAATAGTGACATGAGAGTTGACGCGTGCTAATGCGAAGTAAGGGATGCATTTACTGTCTATCTACTAGCACATTTCTCACGCGAATTAAAGGAGGAAAATCGTGCCAAAGACAATCATTCTTCAACTGTGACATTCACTTTGGGAAACATGAGGAAATACGAGCATACCAATGCAAACCTCCATCCTCAAGATCCAAGCTCATTCTGAGGTATTTTTATTCTTATCTTTACGTTATGAGTGTATAGTTTCCAAGTTTATCCTCACCTATATAGTGAATTATCTTGGTAAAAACCTGTTCAAACCCTAGTAGCTCAAAAATGGCTAGGATTAAGATCAAGGGTATGAATATGTTGTGAGGTTAATAGGTGAAATGTCAAAAATTGGAGATACTAAACTAGGACTAGTGAATTTAGCTGACGCCAAAGAAAAGTTCAATGCTTCCAACCCACCACCTATCACTCAAAGGGTAATTGAGAGTGGGTTAATAAAAGCAACCATCTTTCTCGTAGCTATCCAGTGTCCATAATTAGTTTTGGAATGCATAAGGCATTACGATGTCCAAGCTCGGGAAATAAGAATGAGGGATAACTAGTTGGTGGTTAAAATACAAAGAGCCACCTTTGCGTCATGTTTAAGATTCCTGAAAAGGAATCCTACTTGCCCATGGATTTTACCAATTCTTGGGTTGTGTTTTCTTTCAAGAAGGGGCACTACTGGAACATAATGGCAAGAAACTGGCTGGCGAAACCAAGAGGGGGAAAATCCCAATTACCTTGGAATTTGCATAGGAATCATTTTGCAGATGAGATATCCGATATTATTTTGCTACTTCACAAAGTACGGGGAAATGAAGACACTTTTGGTTTCCAAGAATGGATGTATTTCTTCATACAAATTATATTGGGGGGAAAACAATTTCTAGACTAGGCAACACTTATTAGTGATAGCGCACATAGTTAGCTAGCTCATTTCCAAGTCAACATGGCATTCTTTATGTCCTCTTATTTGATTTATGCTATTGCAAGTACCAAACCTTGGCTAGGCTTGAGGCCAAGTAATCCTCCTCATGACCAGGTACCTATTTATGAGTACCTTGATAAACTACAATTGCATAAAAGTTTCATTCATCACATAAGAGTATCAAATGTATTCACTATGAGGATGACAAGAGAACTACAAGGGAAAATAGAAATGCGGCTATCACATGAAGCTATGCAGTTTGTTGACCATTATGGTAGTCATTTTATCTAGTTTAAGAGATTCTCCTATATTAGAGTGGACAGTTTCACTGGTTTCCCAATTAAACTCCTGAGGCATCTTGAAGATAAATTTGTCATGATTGAAGTTTGTAGACAATTGGCTAATTTCAACAAAAGATGCCAAGAGTGAAGGAGAGTGACTGTGCAATTCCCAGTTGGATTTGGCCCCTACACATGTGAATCCATGTCAGACACCCTTAATATTAAAAAGGAGATCTCCAAGTATAATCTACAGACCTATGATGAACACTTTCCTTTTGATCTCAAGGGTTTTGTCAAGGATAATTTAAAGTTAGGACCAGGTTTCCTTCATTTACCTACTCTATAGGATTACTAGGCAGATTGCTTTGACAAATTTGAGGTAAGGAAAAGAAGTTGGATTAGACTATCTTTGAGGCAGATCATCACCTTTAATTTAATCTTTGATGTGCAAGGGATAAGGGATGATGGGTCAGATTTAGTAGACCCAATTTTCATAGAATTAATAGCTAGCCACCCTATTCCTACCATGGATTGGAGTAGTAAGGAGAAGGAGACCATTGAGGCTAAAACTGTTGATGTCTTGGAAAGAACACAAGAATGGTGAACACTAAGAAAAAGACAAAGCAATCTCACCCCAATACGAGATCACAAAACACACAACTAGGGGGAAGCAATAGTTAATCCTTTGTAATTGTAGGAACTTCTAGAGCTGCTATGCAACCTTTACAATTTGGGGCTCAAGGCGATGGCAATGAGGAACCCCCTAATAGAGATGTCCTTTAGTCAAGTTGCGGGGAAGACCTCCCTAATTTACCTATTCTAGAACATGAAAATGGGGATGATGAAGAAGCAGATGTCTTGAAAAATATTGACATTAGTTCTACTTCCCCATCACCATGGTCATCACCTAACAGGGCAATTGACGAATCTTTAAAATAGAGGCCTTCACCACTCTCATCTCATGATGCTCAGATTGATTCTCCTCCCATCATTAGAGTTCTTTTTTATTCTTCTAGTTCCAAAGCAGCCAATGTTCCCAACACTCCTACGTGGTTAGAGGACACTCTATCTAGAAATAGGAAAGAAACACAATTGGATCTTCCAAAGTAGGACATGGTAGGGAAACTACTCCAAAGAACCCCAAAGCCGAAGAAGTTAAAAATTGTTGTGTGGTTAATCGATGAATTTGGATCAAGAAACTTATGTTTGGAAGTAGCATGTCCCATTGCACAAAAAGATGTCAACCAAGCCATGGCTAATGACTTTGGTGTTAATAGGATTGATCTAGGACCGCCTACTAGGGATGGCGATGTATAAATTTTTCAAGTTTCTAGAACAAGGATGGTGGAAAGATCAAAGAAAGACAAAGTAAAGATGAATTGAAAAGAAAAATTCAAGTCTTGACTAATTGCTTGAGATTGGTCTTTGACATTCCACCTTTGCCAATATCTCAAACAAAGTCATCCTTTGACCCTTTGACCTTAATGGGTAAAGAGGCAGTGAATAGAATGTAAAGCTTCAAGAATTTTGGTAAGGTTGTGGAAGAATGGAGCACTGGATTAGTTGAGAGAGGTAACTAGATCATCTCAGAATCTCTCAAGTGTTTGTAAAGAGTGAATGCTTCAAGGTTAGAGATTCAGGAAGAGATCACTGTTGTTGGGAAGGAAGAAATAACATGAAATCAATACATGAATGAAGTCAAGGCTATGATAAGCTTTAGGTAGGAGAAACTAGCCGTTTAGTAGATTATACCCAATGTTCTTGACAACCATTGCTTGATTTGGAGCAAAAGCATGGAATGGAAGCTACGGGTAGTAAAACAGGGTTCACAAAAGCTTCAAGAGGTATGAGCCAAATGTGATGCAATCCTGGAGGAAATTCATATGAACCTTATCTCCCTTGGGTATTATGATAAGGAAGGGAGTACTGAGAGTTTTGAAGCCTTGAAGGATAGTTTCTAGAAGTTGAATGAAATTTTCAACTTACAATTCTTCAACAAGATTTCTCTTCTTGGACTAATCTTCTTGGTTCCTCTTCTTGCAAATATTCCTAAGGGTTTTAAACAATAATATTTTCCAAATCCCCTAATTTGGGATTAAAAATATTTAAATCATGGTTCATATTCAAACCATTCCCTTTTAGCCCTTGTACACAACCTATAATCTTTTTAAAAATTTCCTAATCCCCTTAATAATCTTTAAATATCTTTTGAGATATTAATTTAAGCCCTTTTTAATATTATGAAACTGGGCTT
Source organism: Sequoia sempervirens (assembly GCA_007258455.2). Lineage (NCBI taxonomy): Eukaryota > Viridiplantae > Streptophyta > Pinopsida > Cupressales > Cupressaceae > Sequoia > Sequoia sempervirens. The sequence goes on from VDFB02237008.1 coordinate 74,453, forward strand.
AGAGGGACTAAATAATTAATTTTTGAGGGGCTTGGTTTACCCAACCCTTCCTTTCATTCTCCACCATTCTTTTATATTGGTTTAAATAACATTGCCTATGAAAATTTCTCCAAAGCACACACAAACGCAATGGTAGGAGTGGTAAGTAGTAGGGTGGAGGTCAGTAGTTCAAACTATTGGCCCCCCAAATTTCGCCTTTACCTTCTACAAAACAAATAGTTGGGTATGTGTAGAATCATCATGGAAAAAATAGGCCCTTAAGTGGCAAAAAAATTCTAAAAAAACAGAGTTAGGAAACTTGACGTAAAAATTTGAATAGGTTATCTATATTATTTCAAAAATATGTAGGATAGAATTTGTAGCAAATTGAATGTACTTTCTAAACTACTAGGTTTATTTTTTTTTAAGAAAATATATTTGGTGAAAATTTGAAATTTCAATGCAGAGTACTTAAATTTTAGGAAAAAAAATAAGAAGTAGGTGTTTGTCTGACCACCCTAACCACAATAAAATGATAATATTTTTTATAATATTTTAGACATAAGTAGAGGACTCATGTTCGGATGTGATGCATATTTTTTAATTTTTTCCAAGTAAAAATTAATTATGAATTTTTATTACAACTTTTAAAAATAATAAAACTCGTATGTCTAACCACCTTAATTTGGTCAAAACTTCATGAAATTTAATTTTTCTTTTTTTAATCCTATAGTATGTGAAGCATATAATGTGATGCATGTTTTGGATTCTAAAAATGTGATACCGTTTGAATGCTACAGATGTTTTTCAATTAGCCTATCAATCAGGAATTTAGTTGTAATTCAAATAGAAAATGAATAATAATTATTAATTAAATTCAAAGTAAAGCATAATTTAAATTGGTGGAAAGTTGAGAATCTCCTTTAAAAACCATTTTCATTTCATCAATTTTGGGTTAAAAAAAATTCATTAGCCACATACCCTACAAATACCCATCATATTGCCACTTTTTGGCCCATCATGATCGTACACATACCTAGCTGTCATATATATAGTACATCGTGATCTATAGCATAGTGATAGGTAAATTTAATGGATCAGGCAAGAAAGTTGTGGGTTTTACCCCCAACCAAATAATTTTGAATAAACTAACAGCCGATCCACACTGAAGGAGATAGAAAAGGGGTGCCATGTGGCAACAAGTGATTGGGAAACGTGGCACTCTCTGATTCATTGCCAAAAGACACATGTCAAAACTTGATTGGGCCACCTCATGCTAGTTGTGCTACCACCACACTACTGACTTAGATGCTAAGTCATCGTGCAAATGCCACATGTCAGCATCCGATTGGTCCAGGTCATCATCCCCACTTGTCTTGCATCCTCTTCCTACCTATACATAATGAGGAAAATGCCACCCACTTGTCCGGTATCATCTATCTCATTACCATAATCAATACTACAATAATATGGTAAAACAAATATGATACAATCATTTATAAAAAGGTTTTCCAAGCTCTTAAGAATGTGAGCAAAGGAACCTTCCTTTTTTGGTTGAGATTCTTCACAATCTACCTCAGAGATAGTAACCAAATGTTCCATCTTTGCCTCTGCAACCTTCTGTTGACTAGGTCCTTTCATAGTTTCTAGTGAGCGTTGAAGTTTTGGATGCAACTTCCAACATTTTTCAATCCAATTCCCACTTATCCTACAATGGGTGTAGTAATTTTGGGCTTTTTCCTTTTCCTTCTTTGGGTGAGGACTTTGAATACATGATGCATGCTTTTTCATCTCCTTGGCTTGCATGACTATCTTCCTACATAGATTTTTCCTCCTGCTACACCTTTCTACACAATGGTTAGGTGCATGAAAAAAGTGTGTGGTTTCACATTCCATAAGGTTTGTACTGTAGGATTACTTCTTTTAAAATAAAAAAAAAGATTTACAATAATCATCACCTTTGTACTTTCCTTGACTGGATTTTTCCTTGAACTGTCTAGGAGAACCTACTTTGGCTTTTCCTCCATCACGTTTTGTATTGTATTGTCGAGGAGAATCTTCCTTGGCTTTTCCTTTATCATTTTCATCCCTTTTTGGAGATGAATTATACACACTTTCGCTATCATAGTTCGATGTGTGTTCACCATAACCCAATTCTTCGTATCGAGGTCATTCTCTTACCTCTATAAGATTGACAATACCCTGGCTATTAACTCCAAGGCCCTTTCCACTATAAACCATATTGGTTAGAATTTTCATACCAATTCCTTTGGTATGCCTCTCAAATGCTACAAAAGCATGATTATGATTAAGAGAAGGAATTGAACTTAAATCATCTTTTACCTTCCGTTTTACAGGTGACCCTTGGTCAACTTCTTGAACATTTTCCAACTACTCCTTCTGATCTACCATAGATGACTCTTTTATGCTATCATTTTGAGTGACTGGTGCATAAGAGGTATCCTCCAAATGCAGGAAAAATGTACAAATATTAGCATTCTCAATTTTGGAGAGACTTTTTGTAGAAAAATTTTCTCCAATCTACTCCTTTATGACATTGTGCAACATCATATGTAGCTTCTGCTTCTCTTAATTTTCTTCCTCAAGAAATCCTCTGAGTTCAACATTCTCCAGTTGAATGCAATGATTGATTTCTTCTAATTCCTAGATTTTTTCACGCTTCAATCCTTTTCCCATCTTCACACCTTGAAAAAGTCAAAATCACTCTAATACCACTTGATCTAAATAACGATCCTACTTATGAATCACTTAAACAATTTGTTAGATTCACCTATGGATCACATATTTTATTATTATTAATCATTGAAAAATTGCATGTAAGAAAGAGCATAGAAATGAGCATTCAAAACATAGACAGAAGAATGAAAGATATAAGATTTGATAGCAGAGTTCACCCAATGTTCGGGCTATGTCTCTGGGCTTGCTCAATTACGACGCCATTTTCCATTATTATGATGCAAATTTATCGATTACATCACTATGGTCTTCAAGCTGCAATAAAAATTATTTTACTTTCAAGGAAGATTATTTCTCTTCAAGCTCTTCCTGCTTCCACATCACACTGACAATAACTTCCTAGCAACATGTCCATGCCTAGCTTCTCCATTGCTTTTACAATGCTTCCAAAGCAATAATAATGCAACTCACTCTCTCAAAACAAAAGTACAAAATCCTAAGGCATCAAGCCTCTATTACAAAGCCAATGAGCAATTTTCCTAATTCTCCTTCCAAGATAATTGTCTCCAAGCATTTTCTTTAAGAAGACATAATGCCCCCTTTTATACAATTTTGTATGCTAAAAGGGGTTTAAACAATAATATTTGCCAAATCTCTTAATTTGGGATTGAAAATATTTAAATCATGGTTCATATTCAAATCATTCCCTTTTAGCCCTTTTACAAAGCCTATAATCTTTAAAAAAATTACCTAATCCCCTTAATAATCTTTAAATATCTTTTGAGATATTAATTTAAGCCCTTTTTAATATTATGAAATCGGGCTTAGATGCCAGTATGGCATGGTGTGATGGTTTATTGGTGGCATTGTTGTTCTTGCCACCAAGGTTCAAACCCCGTTGGGGTGCTATTGTTGAATGGTTGTATCCGGTTCATAGCTCCGGTCAAAAGTGTTTACCCCTTGAATAAATATATATGAAATCGGGCTTATATGGATTAAATACTTAATTTTAGAGGGGCTTGGTTTACATGACCCCTCCTTTCATTCTCCACCAATATTTTATATTGGTTTAAAAAATGTTGCCTTTGATAATTTCTCCAAAGCACACATGGGTGCAATGGTAGGAGTGATGAGTGGTAAGGGGAAGGTTGACGGTTCAAATTATTGACCCCCTAATTTTTCCTTTACCTTCTACAAAACAAACATATGTCATATAGATAGTAGAGTGCAATCTATGGTGTAGAGGTAGGTGGATTTAATAGAGGCAAGAAGGTTGTGGGTTCGACCCCCAACCAAATAATTTTGAATAAACTAACAACCGACCCACACCGGAGGAGATAGACAAGGGGTGCCATGTAGCACTCGGTGATTGGGCCACGTGGCACTCTTTGATTCGCTACCAAAAGACATGTTGAAACCTAATTGGCCCACCTCATGCTGACTATGTTGCCACCTCATGCTGCTAACTCAGATGCCAAATCATTGTACGGATGCCACATGTCAACGTTTGATTGGTCCATGTCATTGTACGACTATCCAAGTCAACATGTTAACATCATCACAGTATTTCCAAGCTAGCATAGTCAACCTTTAACTTTGACCAGCCATATCTTCGATGTACAAGCTCCATTCACGTTGGAATTGTCTCATCAAGCTCTTTGATTTGACATTATTTTCAACCAATTCTAGGATGACCATTTTTTTGACCTTGCATCCTACCTCTAGTACCCTATTTTGACCCAACTTTGACTAAGCATATCTTGAGCTTACGATCTCCTTTTAACTCTATTCAAGTTGTGTTGGGTTCATATTTATGAGCACTTTTACATGGCAATGATTTGTAGAGAATTTGAGATAGTTAAATTTTTAGTGTTTTAGAGATCTACCTAGATCAGTTGAGGATCAATTGTTGGAGTAGGACATGGCTAATTTCTAGTCAAAAAGGGAAGGAGACCATGGAGAATGATACTACCAATAGTGAATACCATGAGGATTATGTGGTGGACAAGGATGGAACTTCAACTTCAAAAGGGAAATTATGCCTAATTATCTTGGTTTGGCGAAAGAGTGATCCTTATCATTGTTCAAGCTTTTCAAATGGGTATTCCATGAGATGAACTCCAATTTTTAGGTTAAAGCTATGAATAATAATGTTGATGAGCCCTCTTCTTCTAAGGGGCCTAATGTGTAGGCTCAAGTTAACAAGGTTCAACTCAAGGTTAATCAATTATTTGACACTCTTATAATAGTTGTTGATGAGATGATCAATATGAAAAATTCCTACGAACAAAAGATTGTTGTCCTCAAAGGAGGTTTGAAGTGTGTCACTCAAAATATTGAGAATGTTCAAGAGGTTAGTAAACATTCTATGTGCAATGAAGCCAAGGGTTTGTGTTTACTAAATAAGGAAGCTAGGAAGTGGTTGGGGGATAATTCTAGAATGAAAGACATGGTGGTTGGTGTTGGTGCTCAACAAAAGATAGCAAGTGAGATAGGGCCTTCTATTAGAACTCATAACAAGACAAAATTAAATGTCAAGGCTGGTATTCCTATTGAAGAGGTGGTGGAAGTCATGAATTTCCATTAGACAATCATTGATAGTGACCATGAAGTAGCGGAAATTCTTAAGAATCTCTAGTTGGGTTTTGTTTTGTTTTCTTTTTTTCTAGTTGTTTGTGTGTTGGTTTTTGGTTGCTCGTTCTATTTTTGATTATATATTGAAGAAACTTGATTATCTTGTAAAGGGTTTTGGGGCCCCTTCAAAACCTATTTTACCTATAATCAAAAAAATATTTGCACATTGCATAAATAATTTTCACTTGTCATTCCATAAATGGTACAACATTACATAATTCCAAGTAGGTGAAACTCATCTTTTCAAACATATATTACAATTGATCCATGATAATATTCATATACAAATTCATAACTTACAAGAGTTGAAGGTCAATTTTTCCTCATCTGGATCACACTTCTTCTATTCTACAAGTCTTGGCTACCAACTACAAGAGGGAGAGCATCACCCAAGCGCTTTTCCTCCAACCAAAAACATAGCAGTCCCCTGCACATCTTCCTAACTAGAAAATGGCCCTATCCTTCAATGAACAGTTTGGTATGGAAACCTCTAATAATGCTTACCTAAGTATGGCGTTATGTCCTACATAACTAGTACAGTCATACAATTATGGATACTTTCCAACTATGTATGACACTCCTAACTAGCTATGCAATCCTGACACATAGCAAAATAACAATGTCTATGCAAAAACTTCTACACTTACTTTATCCAAATTTTTCATATATATAAGAAATCTACTTTCTATGAAGCAATGTCATATGTTCACCCACCCCCTTACTTGACTTGGAAATTGATGTGATAATAAATTTCCTCTTGGTTTGACCCCAATATTTAAATAACATAAACAAGATTCCATTCAAAAGTGATACCACACTTATATTGATCTATTTGACCAATTAGGTTTAACTCAATCTCTTAAATACCCTGTCACATACTTGTAACAATTTGAGACTAGCAACTTCCTCTTTTTCAAGTTCTTTCTTTTAATCATGGGAGTAACAACTCTCCTAGTTCATGCATAATTAGTTAATAGTGATGACTCCATGTCACTAACTAGACACACCTGGTTTCAACCTAAAGCACTATTAATATGTCGATATGTATAATAATTCAGAATTAAACTTGGTTTGAAAATAGCTTTTTCGTATTGAGTTTCAAACTCTTTGTTGTCATATCTAGTATGGTTCCATCCTTCTAGGATTCCATAACCAATCTGGATATCCTCGACATTAAATATCATATAAAATCTTATGTTTATAGTAATGTCTAATAATAAGTCAGCATAATAAGTTAGTTAATTTCTAATAATTCAACTAAGGACCTTTCAAAAAATCTCCAATTTCCTCATGGTTCTTTCCAAGTTATCCCTTGCATAATTTATATAAGGTACCTAAGTTTGTATGTTTGTGAACCACAATTTTTTGTAGGGGCTTCTCTCTTACACTTCTAGGATTTTTCACCTAAAAGGAGAAAGGTATCCCACAAAAACTTGGAGTTTCACTAAAGACTAATGCTAGTATGATTGAAATATCTCTAAATGAAATGTCCTAAATGAAAAGAATTGAAAAAGGAAATGAATTATTGACGCAAAACTAATGAAATGCAAGTTGTTTGAAAACATAGTGATGTATGCAAAATGACCTAAGAATGCAAGTAAACAATAACAAAATTAAAGAAGATTGGAGAGGTGCACTTGGGAAATAAAATTTGATGCAAAGAGGCTTTGGAATCCTATTGAATTGACTAGAAAAGATGACTGGGACACTTATGCCAAGTTGGGCAACTTAGTCCTATTTCGGGGAGATTCTGTCGGAACAGGTTTATGCCAAATGGGTACTCAAAAATGCAAAAATCACTTTTTAGGCCTAGCAGTGGGACTAATCCGCCATAGATGGAAACTTAGTCCACTTGGGAATGTTGGGAGATTCAAGACATGAATCTATAGCTTTCGATCTGCACTTCCCTTCCTAATAGGTGTCTGGTTTAGATTCTGCAAAAAATGGGCTAAAAGAGCTCTCCAAGCTTCAATTAGGGCTTTGTTGGCTTAGATGAATTTGATGGATTTTTGACCACTTTTTAACACCTTGCTCTTTGACAAATATGCATACAAGACCTAGAAATACACATGCAAAGAGGGGGAAAAGGGTTAAGGGTTATAGAATAGGGGTTTGCCTTGGTCAAATCTCGATTTGGTAATCAAACCTTATAAAATGAAATGAAATAAAGAGAGAATGATGAATGAATAACATGAAATGCCAAAAACTCACCAAACCCTTGATGTAGAAATTTGAAGATATGCAACAAGATGCTCCAATGAATGCTTGAAAGTGCTTAGAATGCTTGAGAATGATTAAGTAAATGAATAGATTGCTTGAATAATGAATTGGGGGTGAGAATGAGAGAAAAACCCTTTATTTATACTTTATTTTCTAATATTTCTTGAAAATAACACATCATAGGCCAACCTTAAGGTCAAGAGAATAAAATACCACTAGAAAATTAAAATTATTTTGATTTTTGTGCCCAGTGGGACTAGGTCACCCCAAGTGGAAACTTGGTCCCACCAGGGCAATTTTATTGGGTGTCGGGGATTAAAGTGTATTTAATGTTGTTTAACAGGAATATTCTCAAAAATACACTTAAGTATGCCTGGAAAGTGTATTAATGGGTCATTTAAACATAAGAAAGGGTCAAATTAGTGATGACAACTCTAGAAAAGTATGAGAGTTTGTTACAACACTTTGAAATAAGACTTGGTAAGTGATAAAAAGGAGTTATTTAAGTGAATTATAATGAAAGGGTTCTAGAAAAGCGTGAAAGTGGGTTACAACACTTCACAACACTTTTAAAAGACATCCTAGAATTCTTAATGGTTCTTAAGGGTCTGAGATCTAATGTGAATGCATTGACCACATTACAATATTAAATCTAGAAAAAATCAAGCCAAAGTCCATGAGAGAGACTCAAGTGAGCATAAAAATGTCCAACTATACATTTTTTGGTGACACATTAAGCCCCCACTTTAGTGAGAGGATGAAGTTGCTTCAAACTCACACTAAAGTAGCTCAACATGCACATTGAGAGGGATCCAAATGTGTTGATGCTTGGTAAGATGAGACAAAAAAAATCAAGAGGGATGATCAAGCCCCTAGGATCAAGATCCCATGGAAAACAAATCATTAGCACAAAGGAACACACATGAAAATGATGAAAGAGAGGAAAGGAGAAAGAAAAGAGGTTCGGAGAAAGAGATCTAATGTGAATGCATTGACCACATTACAATATTAAATCTAGAAAAAATCAAGCCAAAGTCCATGAGAGAGACTCAAGTGAGCATAAAAATTTCCAACTATACATTTTTTGGTGACACATTAAGCCCCCACTTTAGTGAGAGGATGAAGTTGCTTCAAACTCACACTAAAGTAGCTCAACATGCACATTGAGAGGGATCCAAATGCGTTGATGCTTGGTAAGATGAGACAAAAAAAATCAAGAGGGATGATTAAGCCCCTAAGATCAAGATCCCATGGAAAACAAATCATTAGCACAAAGGAACACACATGAAAATGATGAAAGAGAGGAAAGGAGAAAGAAAAGAGGGTCAGATCAAGCTTCGATCATTTTTCCATCTTGCTGTGGATCACATCTAGGCTGTTTATCCAAAAAAAAAATGTATACTCACTCTAAGGCAACAAAACTCATGGTTTTCCACTGAGTGAGAAGGCCAAAAAGGTGAGAAAAATACACTTATGGTTGGTGTGCACTCACATACATGCAGGTGGCTATGGGGAAAATTCATACCTCATAATGGGATTCCCACTCAACCATACCAAAGTTATACCTCCTAATAACTTTAATAAGACACCATAAAAGAAAATGAAATTTTGAGCTTCATGAGACAAGCAAAGCTTCATATGCTTAGAACTCATGAAAAAAGGTGATGGAACTACAAGCATGCAAGCTGTGTTATGCAAGGTGGCCATATAAAAAATGCAAAATGTAACATGCAAAAGATGTTCAAAGGAGTCTTGTTTAGTTCATGTGAGGTCTTAGCTTAGGAAACATTGTGTCTAATGTATCTAAGAGAGGACTAATCAAAGAATAGAAGATTCACAACTTAGGGGATACAGTGCATCACATCAATCCACTAAGAGGAATGTAATATGCTAGGATAGATCATTCTCATGAAGGACATCACACCCAATATCATCGTATGAAGTAAGAAGGTTGCACTAAGAACCATAAAAAAGGAAAAAAATGCAAACAAATAATACCAATGTATGCCCCCACTTTAAAGGAATTGCTACATAGCATTTTGTGAGAAATTACTTTAAAGTAGCAAATTAAAAATGCAAAAAGAAACAAGACATGAGAGCCAACTTGGAAAGCCCCTATGCCAAGTCATACATTTTTGAGTGAGGATACATCATGTGAGAGAAAGGAAAAATAAAAAGGAAGGAGTTGCCCCCAAAATGAAAACACCAAACACATAAGGGATCTATGGATTTGGGCTCAGTATGTTCTTTGTTGCAATGTTTTGTAAAGAGCTCAAAACTGTCATCATTCCCTAAATACATAGAACTAGAAGAATGACACAAAGAGAGTAAAAAATAGAGAAAAGGATTTTTTTGGGTCAACATGGAAGAGACATAGAATGTCTCAACACTTTGCATCGTCCCCAAAAGGAAAAAAACAAGAAAAAGGAAAATGAAAAGGTGAAATAAAAAAGGAAAAGGTTTTGGGTCAACATGAGAGACATTTCGGTCTCAATGCCTTGCATCATCCCTAAAAGTAAAACACAAGCAAAGGATAAAAGGAAAAGAAAAGGGGGGTCCTTTTGGGTCAACATGAAATAGGCATTGTCGTCTCAATGCTTTGCATCATCCCCAAAAGGAAAATAAAAGAAAGAGAAAAGAGGCCTTTTAGGTCAACATGAAAGAGACATTGCGGTCTCAATGCTTTGCATCATCCCCAAAAGGAAAAAAAATTAAAAAAAAGAGTCAAAGAAAAGGAAAAGGGTCCTTTTAGGTCAACATAAAAGATACATTTTGGGCTCAATGCTTTGCATCATCCCCAAAAGGAAAATGAAAGCAAAAGAAGAAAGCGAAAGCAAAAGCGATGTGTGACATATAGAAGAATGAAGGTACAAATAGAAGAATGTCACAAAAGAACATCAAACGTCACGTTATGGGGGGAACAAAATACACACATACAAACACACAAGAAAAAGAAAAAGAATATGTACAAGACTATTAAGGAAAATGCAAGTCAACCTATGAGAAAGTCATCCAACTCCCAATCATGTTCATTATATGCCAAGGGTGGGCAACTAGCTAAAGGGACAAGTGAAAATGCCGAACTAGGGGAAGTATCGGGTTCAACACTCTTTATAGGAGATTTTTCGTTTAAGCTAATGGAAGAGGAAAATAATGTATTTAGGTCATTATGCACCTCTTTGTCTATTTTAGTGATTTCATCATCATCATCTAGGTTAATCATGATAGGAAGACAAATGATAATTTCCAATGAAGGGTGTATCATGGGTTGTCATTATTGTATTGGATCCTTTTGTTGTGATTGGGGAGGAGGGTCATCTTGCATTGTGTCTGTCAAGTGTGGATGTTGATTTTCTTTATCTTATTCATTTTGTAACTTGTGAGGAAGGGCATGAGATCTATGCCTACACTCTCTAGCTCCTCTATTTCTTTTGGTTTTATTGTCAAGTTATACTTGTGAAGGAGTGGGTTGATCAACCATTGGTTGATTTTCTTCTCTAAAGGGAAGAAAAAAAGAAACCATGGAAGGTTGTTCATCCATTTTCTCATTTTCCTTATAAACTTGTTTTATATGAGGAGGCATGACGAAGTTGTTATCATTATCTCATGGTCATCTGGATGATGTGGGGGAAGTTTTAGGTGTTGGGGGAAGTTTTAGGTGTTGGTTGAGTTTGATGGGTTGGGTCTTGTTCAGGTTGAAGCATTGTTTCATCTAGGATAGGAGTTTCAGAAATGGATGTGGACATGTTGTGGAGAGATAATTCTACAATTTTCTTTTCTTTAAACTTTTGGTAAGTAATGAAAAATAAATATTTGCGAGGTGTGATAGGTTCCATGGGCTTGGGCCAAAAGGATTCTAAAGAAAAGTTTCCTTTAGAAGAAAAAGGGTTAAAGCCACTATGGTGAATAGTGAAGATGCCATTGTCAAGCAAAACTTTAAACATTTGTGTATGACCGAAGGGAAAACTTTTATTGAGCAAAGTCATGGATGCCCTAGCCACAAACGAAATTGGTTTGATTGCAGGATGATGGAGAATGTAACATCCACTATTTTAGGTCCCATCTATAATGGAAGGATGATTGATGCTATCGTAGGGCTAGCAAAACCATTGTGTGTTTTGATCCATGCTCTTAGTTAATCATAATTTTCTTGATAAAGATCATGTAATACCAAAAATTCCTCAATGATCACATTCTCTTCATAGGTGGGATCTATGAGTATCCCATTAGTGGGCTTATCACAAATACGACTGGCTATGTAAAGAGGACCACCAGGAAAATTTGGAGGTTTGTTCTTAGAGGAGAAAGTAATATCAAGAGATTTCTTAGGTTGGCCCTTACAAGGGATAACATCTATCATACCTACCATTTCATCCATAGGATTAATAGTAGTTGTATGTGGAATAGGATTAAGATGTGCAACATCTGTATGAACATTCATCACGTCATTGTTTTGAGTTTTGCTAGCTTTTCCAAATGACACATTATGTTTGGGAAATGGATCAGTGAAAATTTGTAAAATTTGATTGGGTGGGGCAACACACTCATTACCTTGAACATTAACATTTGAAACAGATAGACAACTGGAATCAATGAGGTCTTACAAAAGGTGTTTAAGATGCTTACAAATTTTCATGTCATGTCCATTTTGTCTATAATAATGGAAATAAGTGTTGGGTTTAAAGGTTGGAGGTAAGGGTTTAGTAGGATCGAGTGGTTTAACAATAGGTAAAGTAATCATTTTTTGCTGTATAAGTTGGGACATTGTGTTATGAAGAGTTTCTAGTAAGGGTGTGAATTGTCATTTCAGATCTCCATAACTATAAGGTATCGCGGCTTTAGCAATTGCTACTTGGTTGTTGATGGGTTGAGTTGGTTGTTGAGGGGGATTGAACTATAAAAACCATTTGTTTTTCTTTTGAAATGGTTGTGAATTGTTTGAATTGGCATGTTCAAACTTCTCAGCTTGGTTAGAAGTGGAATTTGCATCGTGACTACTAACCAAATTGTGGTAATCGCAAAGGGAAATACACAAGTGCATAAAGGAGGGAAATTTAATCATTGTGAGTTTATCTTGAAGTTTAGTTTGTAAGTTTTCAATAAAAATATTTTGAAGATGTGGATCGAGAATCTTGACATCAATTTGAGAGTAAAGAGATTGATATCATGAGATAAAATAAATTATATTTTCTTCTTCATGTTGTTTGCATCTCATCAAATCGGCCAAGGTCTTCTTTGGAGTCATATGCACTTGGAAATTATTTATAAATGCATCAACTAGTGCATGGGATGAACGAATTGAATTATTTGGTAAGGATGAAAACCATTCTAAGGTAGTGTCTTTTAAGGTCCTTAGAAACAGTTTTTCCAACAATTTATCATTAAGGAAAAAGTCACTACATAAGGTGGTGTAAGCATTAACATGGTTAGAAGGATCTCCATTCCCTCCATACTTCTCAAATATAGGCATATCTATTCCTTGTGGCATTGGTGTTCACAAGATTTCCAAAGATAGTGTGCTAATTCAGACATAATATATGGGTGGTCCATTCTAGTTTTGGTTGATGGTGGATATTTGTTTTTGCATGGAAGAGATGGTTTGGAAAAGTTGTGTTATGAGAGGGTCAGTGTAAGTGGTATGAGGTGGAAGGGAAAGTGGTGACAAAGTGTATGCGGTGGTAGGGAAAGTGAATGGAATGCTTATAGATGGTATGGTGGAAGAGGAGAGAACATGCAATGCCACATAAGAATTAGGAATGCTAATAGGAATAGTTAAGGAAGGAATCACATTTCGAACTTGTTGCATTGTTGTTGTGACTTGAGGAGTGGTATAGGTAGGTATGGATGCTACTGTGGAGGGAGGGGGAGTGTTAGGTCCTCCTTGGCTAACCACAATGTTTATTGGGTGAGATGTAGTAGAGGTGGAAGGAACATGTTTATGATATATCTCAACAATTTGTTTCTTAACATTTAGGCCTTTGTCACATTCAAGCATGAAATGAATGTTTTCTATAGAAGGAATCACAATGGTTGAAATGTTTTCAAGACATAGGTTATGTTGAAGATGTGTTAATTCCTCATGAGTGTTAATGATTTTGTCTTGTAGAATGTGATCGTGTTGTGTGTCAACCTACATGATATTGGAAGGAAAAGCAGTGCTAAAGGTAGGATCCATGCCTAGTGTACTAGTTTCAATACTAGGAGTGGAAGCTTTAGAAAATCCAAGATCCACAATGTGTGTATTATCATGGGATAACATGAGTCTTGAGCTTTGTCTCGCTAAGTTATTAGAAATAGGACACCAAAAACTCATGCACAGGTTTCTAAATGCGTGTGGATGTAAATGCAATGGAAACTAAGAGCAATAAAATTTTAATAACCACAATTTTGGAAATTGTAACAACAATGCAATAACAAAAAAAAGAAATGCAGATGATCCGGTGGACATTTTTTAGTGAAAATTGAAGTGTCACATTTTTCTCCAGAATCCATACCATCAGAAAGAGCTTGGCGTCCTGATTCCAACGCAATTCGAACGGAGCGAAAAGGAGTCCGTTTGTGCAAGTTATGGCCAGTCAAACTAGGATCAGGGGTGCTCAGGAAGTGAAAAAAATGGCATCATCAAAATTTGTCAAAGTTGCCGTCATCACGAAGAGCTCATCGCAAGCTTTCCAATGCAACTCGTTTCGTCAAAATCCGACGTCGTATGCCCAAGATACAGTTGGTCAAAGTTTTTAGTTGACTTTTGAGTTGGACTGTATGGATGCTGACATCAGCATTCCGTACTGTACGGACAGTGAATGGACTGTTCAGAATTTGACATGTGGCATCCACGTCAACACTGTACGGACCAATCACCGTGCGACACGTGTCAGTCCGTACATCCGTACACACAGTCAGCATCGAGGTGGCAGCATGGTCAGCATCTAGTCAGCAGTCTATACGCCACGTCATCATCCGAGTTAGCAAGCCAGTCAGCGCCACGTCATCATCCACGTCGGCACACAGTCAGTATCCACGTCAGTTATAACTGGCTAGTCAGACTGCGCCACGTGGCACCCTCCTGGTGCGGCACGTGGCCTCTCTCTCCTGCGTCGACATTCGTTGTTTTTGTTAGCAAAATATTTTTTGGTCGGCCCACATGGGGCTCGACCCCTTAACCTTCCGCGGATAAGCCGCTATCTTCATCGTTTGAGCGCGAGATTTGCGCGCGGTTTAGATTTGTTATGGTTTGCTTTTGTTAGTGTTCGGTTGAAGTTTGTTTTAAAAATGAACGGTGGGGGTTTTGAACCCCGCACCGACCGATACCCAAAGATCCTAACCACCACTAAGCCGTCGGTCGGGTTTTGGATAAATGTGGCAGCTGTTTATTTTGTTAACTGTTTGAAAGCCGAATGACCTATGATTTAAAAACAAACTCCTCTATAAGTTAAAACTAATCCTTTTAAAGGATTAAATCAAAACTAATTAAAATCTCCTAAGCCCGAAATGAATAATAAAAAGGGCTAAAATAATCATTAAGGGGATTATTAAAGATTTATTATGTATAAATAGGGGATTTATTTTTGTTAGGGGAAATTTGTAATGATCTTTATGCAAAATTGGGAGATTTTTTTAAAATCTTTATGTATTTTGGAGAGATAAGGTGGATTTGGGAAATATTTTGTAAATCAATTGGTTAGTAACCAAATTGAGAAAATTTTATGTATTTAAAGGGGTGTGAGGTGAGAGTGGAATCCAAGTTTTCTTTCAAGTGACGAAGTCTTGAAGCTATGGAGATAATCGAAAGAGAGGTCTTGTAGAGATTCCATTCTTGCACGTCAGAGCGCTGTTATGCTGCCGAAGTGCTTGGAGAATGATTGTGGTGCTTTGTAATTGATTTTGGAGTTAATCGGATCGGTCTCTCTATTGGAGTGGACCCGGAGACGTAGTCACTTTCGTGACGAACTCCGTTATCAAATGTTGTTTGCACTTCTCTTCTTCTCTCTCTTTCTGTCTCTCATTTCCTTCCTTTCTGTTAAATCACCTTGTTATTACTTTCATTCTGTTATTTCCTTAAGTTAATTTTGATTTAATTGACTTGAAATAATCATTGTAAAAGCATTGTAAAAGTTAAGCATTTAAATACTGCAATCTAGTCTAGATCCTATACAGATCAGCAGAGAATGCTCAGAAAGTGCCATAAATTATAGTGCAAAATGTGCAAAAGGACTAAGTCACCCAATGTGGCAAATTAGTCCTAGTGGTTTTTTTTGGAGATTTTTCAGAAATTTTAAATGCAATTTTATGTTTTTCAAATTTTTAGATGCAACTACAATATGAAAATGCAATTTTTTGTTATTTTCAATGCAAAAATTCAAGCTATATGAGCTTTTCACTAATGATGCAAAATCTAATGCAATGTTGATACAAGGTAAACCTAGGATGTAAATGCACTTGAAATCAGAAGTAAAATGTTCAAAAGTTAGGTTCACCAAAATGAACCACAAATTTTTGTGGGGGCTTCTCTCTTACACTTCTAATATTTTTCACCTAAAAGGAGAAAGGTATCCCACAAAAACTTAGAGGTTCACTAAATACTAATGCTAGTATGATTGAAATATATCTAATTGCAATGTACTAAATGCAAAGAATTAAAAAAGGAAATGAATTATTGATGCAAAACTAATGAAATGCAAGTTGTTTGAAAACAGAGTGATGTATGCAAAATGACCTAAGAATGCAAGTAAACAATAACATAATTAAACAAGATTGGAGAGGTGCACCTGGAAATTGAAATTTGATGTAGAGAGGATTTGTAATCCTATAGAATTGACTGGAAAAGCTGATTGGGACACTTACACCAAGTTGCATGACTTAGTCATATTTCAGGGAGATTCTATCTAAACAAGTTTCTACCAAATGGGTACTCAAAAATGTAAAAATCACTTTTCAAGCCTAGTAGTGGGACTAATCCGCCATAGATGGCAAATTAGTCCATCTAGGAATCTCATGAGATTCAAAACAAGAATTTGTAGCTTTCGATCTAGACTTCCCTTCTTGACAAGTGTTCGGTTTAGATTCTGTAGAAAATGGGCTGAAATAGGTCTCCAAGCTTCAATTAGGGCTTTGTTGACTTAGATGACTTTGATGGATTATTGACCACTTTTTAACACATTTCTCTTTGAAAAATCTACATACAAGACCTGCAAACACACATGCAAAGATGGGAAAAAGGGTTATGGGTTAGAGAATAGGGGTTTACCTTGGTCAAACCCCAATTTGGTAATCAAACTCTATAAAATGAAACAAAATAAAGAGAGAATGATGAATGAATAGAATGCAATGCCACAAACTCACCAAACCCTTGATGTAGAAATCTGAAGATTTGCAACAAGACGCTCCAATGAATGCTTGAAAGTGCTTAGAATGTTTGAGAATGATTAAGTAAATGAATGGATTGCTTGAATAATGAATCGGGGTGAGAATGAGAGAAAAAACCTTTATTTATACTTGATTTTCTAATATTTCAAGAAAATAACACATCATAGGCCGACATTAACGTCAAGAGAATAAAATCCTACTAGAAAATTAAAATTATTTTGATTTTTGTGCCTAATGGGGCTAAGCTACCCCAAGTGGTGACTTGGTTCCACAGGGAAATTTTACTAGGTGTTGGGGATTAAAGTGTATTTAATATTGTTTAATACGAATGTTCTAAAAATATGCTTAAGTATGGCCAAAAAGTGTATTAAGGGATCATTTAAACATAAGAAAGGGTCAAATTAGTGATGACAAGTCTAGAAAAGCATGAGAGTTTGTTACAACTCTTTACAACACTTTGAAATAAGACTTGGTAAGTGATAAAAAAGAGTTATTTAAGTGAATTATAATGAAAGGATCTTAGAAAATTGTAAAAGTGGGTTACAACACTTCACAACACTTTTACAAGACATCCTAGAATTCTTAATGGTTCTCAAGGGTCCAAGACCTAATGTGAATGTGTTGACCACATTACAACATTAAATCTAGGAAAAATCAAGCCAAAGTCCATGAGAGAGACTCAAGTGAGAATAAAAATGTCCAACTATACATTTTTTAGTGACACAATTTGAATAAATAGTCATATACCATTTCCCTCAATATGACACATATATTCACATGTTAAAATGTATGATAAGTTGATATCCAATTTGGAAATAATTTTCTACTTGAGAGTATTATGTGCTTTTGCACCTTGAAATCTCCTCGCATTATGGCTTGGGATTCCTAAGACATAAAGTCCTCTTCTTTTATCTTGATCAAAATACCATGAATAGGTATTAATAAACTCTTGGTAAAAATATAAGATAGTATCGTTCAGGATAGTGAGGATGTATTTAATTCTTTAATATGTGCTCTAACTCTCTTGTTGAAAAATAATATAAATTCTTATTCAAGTGTATACCCTAACCCTAGGGAATAAGCTAGTCTCCTACTTTTCAAGGGTTATAAGCAATCGAGAACATAAGTTCTCCACCCATGGTTAAACTACCAACATGGATATAATATAATATAATTTAAATGAATGTCATGTGGTTTTCTCACTATGGAACATGGCTCTATAATGTGTGGTTTAGATTGTGGCTTTTTGAAGGAGGAAAAAATTGGGGGTTAAGGAAGCTTGGATGAAGGGTTTTCACAGAGAAATTGAAGGATACATTTTCAAATTTTGGGGAAGAATGAAGAGTTAGGCATAGTTCTTGTTTGAGGGTTGAAATAACTATTTTTGTTGCAGGTGTAAGGGGTGATTAACAATAGAATATTTTTTGGAAAATTATATTCCAGATCCTACAGAGAGTTTTTGTTGAATGTTGTAGGTTATAGAGCTAGAGATGTTGAGAAAGGATGCATAATTTGAGAAAAGAATTTCTGAAGCATGATTCTTAGGTGATTTTTTTTATTTTAGATCAGTTTATTTTCAATTTTTATGCATATTTATCAGCCATAGAGGCTGCAATAATTGTATTTTCAGATTTTGGAAGTATTTATGTTTCTTGCCGGTGATTTGAATGAACAAATAAGAAGTTTGTATTGCTGATTTTAAATCTATTCTAGGTAATTTGTTTGTGCATTTGATTTGTTTCAAGTGAGGGGGTTTCATGTGTTAAATCCCTATTGCATTAAACTCACATGTACATCATAAGTACAATAGTGACTAGCTCATGCATGTCACATATGCTATAATGATTGAAAAAAACATTCACATTGGCTAACACACACTTGTCCTAGTGCATCCAAAATAGAAAAGGAATTTTGGTGCATTGCACACTACACTGTGGGTCCCATCCTTTCCTCTAGACTTCTGCACCATCGAACAACATAGAAACCAAGAACAACCATCACCGACACTATTGTCCATCTCAAGCATAATAGTAATGCTCCTTGAATACTATCCATCTCAAGCATAATACTACCCTTAGACACCTATCAAGCTCAAGCATAATAATACCGCTCCTTGGCTCATGCTTTGTTTCAACAAAGCTTTCTTTCCTATCATTCTTCTATGCTTATTTCTTTCCTTGATCATCCTCATCTACTCTTCTATTTCTGACAACATTTCTAGACTAAGGCTAATCCTATTTCCTTAGCTTATCCTAGCTTTAGGAATTTAGCCCTTCCTTCTGTATAATGTTTCAAGTGGATCAAATTTTATGATGGAACATTAGAAATTATTCTAATAAGAATATCCTACAAATCCTTCGGAACTTGGTTTACCCCTTATTGTCTAACTATCTGTCTTAGGGAAATAAGTTGAGATTACATTCAATTGAATTTTCAATAAGGTGATTATGGTTTACTTAAAATATTAATGTTACTTTCACATCCCTATCTAAGATAACCTTCTTAGGAACACCACAAAACCAAAATTATTTTGCATGAATTAGTGGATATGATTGATGCCCTACCTGTCAAATTTTCCAACATGAAATTGGCTACCTTGGTGAGCTTGTCTGCCACTACCAAAATAACATTATGCAAAATCCTTGACATGTGGATATCAAAAATATAATAATGATCCATCACTTCCTCTTTGGAATTTCATGAGAATATAAAAGTCTTTCTGGGTGATGGTACCCTGTCTTCACCCTTTTGGAATTATGGACAACTTGCTACAAATTGTAGTGTAGAAAATTGTATACCTTTTCAATTTCATAGTATGTTTGCATCCCTTTAATTAATTGGACTTAATTAAGCCTCTAATTGACCAAATTATGTATTCCAAAGCCCTATTATTCCCATTTTTTGAAAGGGAAACCTATTTAAAAAAAAATTGCTAACATTAATTAAAACACCTTTGAAATTGAGTGTCTTGGACTTAGGTCCTAGGACCCATTCGCCCAAGGGAAAATAGGCCCCCTTTAAGTCCTAGGAACCAATTTTTAATATGTTTTTGGAAAAATTTTAATGATTCAAATTCAAGTTTCACTTGTCAACTTTTAGAATCTAATTTTTGGGAAATTAGATAAAGGCCTATAAATACATAGTCTTTTTATCAATTCAAATCTAACACATTTTATGAGAACAATCCTATATCAAATATTATTTTTAAGAGCATTGAAGAGTAGATTTATCATCCATCTATATTACCAATCAAGATCATATCATGTCAAAGTTATGTGTGTTCATATCATGTTTTGGAGTTAACATTGTGATATAGGTTTCAAGCATTCAAACATCAAGTCAATCAATCAATCAAGCCAATTCATGCAAGATCCAAGCACTAGAGTGGTGTGTTTGACTTTAGTCCTCTAAGGGAAGCTATTAAGGGTTTGGTGAGTTGTAATAAGAAAGTTTTCATTCATCAACTCCTTCATTTTGTAATTATTTCATTATTAAGGTTTAATTACCAAACATGGGGTTTGACTAAGGAAAACCCCCATTCACCCAAAAAAATAAAATTTTCTTCTTTCTTTGTATGTAAAAATTTATAGGTGAAGAAGGATAGAAATTTGATCAAAGGAGAACTTTTCCAAAGTTGCATTTGTTGCATTCATTGTTGTCAAGAAACATAAACTCACCTACATATTTTATTTTTGACTTTCCAACAATCAAACTTGGAGGAATCAAAAGCTTATATATGGTATCAAAGGATGACAAAAAGTATTTTTAGACCCCTACACTAGGACCCATTTTCCCTAGGGCAAACCAATCCTTCTATAGACCTTGAAACTCACTTTTTATCATAGGTGCACACAATTAGATCCTTCTCAAATCTACCTACAAAATGTCATTTATGTTGAACTATTATTATATAAATTTGCATTTCAAGTATTAGGTCACATAATCCATTTAGTTAAAGCACTTTAAATTATTCCAAAACATTGCAAATCAATCATTTATGTCACAAGAAAGCAGAGATCTAGAGATCCAAAATAGGGTCAAGACTCATCTCAAGGTTGAAAGGCAATCCTATCCTTTTGTGATCTCCTCTCTTTCTAATGAAATTTAGGGATAGAGGTGTTTGGGTCATAGGCCATTACGTTCCACATTGGTTGAATGGATCTCTCCCCCTTTTTTTCCTTCATTTCACAAGCCTTACATCATCTCTCTCCATTTTCTTCTAGAAATATAATGGTTTCACATTAGTTAATAATTTTTCCACTCTAGATTTTCTTGATTATGGCATTGATTAAACTTTTTACCATTTCGTATTCCCCAGCTCCTCGGATTTTTGTAATTAGGTTCTTCCTTTTATTCTTAGTAGTTTATTCAAATTAAATGAAACATCTTCATTGGAATCCTGTAAGACTTGATTCTTGAATATATAATCAATATATATTGTTGAGGAGATATGTCTCCTTTGGCATTGGGGCATTCACAATTTGGTTTTTATTTCCCTTTAAATAATTGATTTCAAAGTCATGGATTGGTTTCAACTCAATCAATTTCCTCTTATGAGTATTAAATTGGTTGAATAATTTTTTTTAAGATCATGATGGTTTGTTTTTATCTCCAAAAGTTCTCCAAACAGTTAATGCATACATAGTTACCAAGCATGAACAATTTTTGATAGCTCAAAATAATGTGGAGCATGGTTTCATTCATATATCTTCTATTTCATAACTCATAGGTGATAATTTTTCCTTTCTTACATAAACATATAGCCTAACCTTTTCTCAAGGCATCAATGATAAACACAAATTGGTCTTTCGAAACAAGAATTTATAGAATTGTGTTGTATTTACTTCTCTTTCCTTTGGTCAAATGACTAACTTTTTCTTGACCATTTGAATATTTCGCTCATAGTTCCTATAGCTAAGACTTCAATTCTCACAAATTTCTTGTGGTTATTAGATACAAAACTTTGGATATAAGGTTTATGATTCAAGAACCATGTCTATGGAGAAGTTAAAAAGTTTTATCAAACTAGAATACATCATCAAAACTCCATTGAATATGGTACAAGTTTATCTATATCCAATATTTTCTTGATCCACATACTCCTCTTTTTTTTGTATTAAAACATACTCCTCTTTTTCCCCTCCTTAGTGTTTCCAAAATATTAGATCATCCTAAAAGTTGAGCTCTTGTAATCAACTGCTTTCTCCAATTCGATCGTAGTGGTTTAACATTCTTCTTGTTAGGATTTATACAATTGAATGATTGTTACTTGCCTTATTTTACCCTCCTTGGTATATCTTGCAAATATTTTTTTATTCCCAAAGTTATTTAATTATTCTTTCAATTGAGCAACATGGTTTCCTTCAAATCCAATTTACCCCTGGAACATCTTCAAATTATCATAAAGGCATTGACATAGATTTACTTTCATTTGAAAAACTTTGGAAGTTTAGTCTGAACTTCAACCAACATCACTCTACCCAAGCTCTTATCTGGTTAGCATGCTTTACTATCCAAGTTTTTTTTCCTTTCAACCAACATTTCTAAGAAATTTTGTCCATAATTCATGGTGGTTTCATCTTATTTATAACCTTAGAATCTTCAAGGGTTAGTCAATTTCTTTTCTCATTTTCAAGTCTTAACTCCAAATTAACCATGCCCATTCTAGTTGGTGGGTTCATGCCAATTTTCATCTTTACTTTTCTGAGTTGCTTCCTTTTTTTACCCATTTAGTCTCTGACCTTTACTTTAAGGTACCAAATCTCATTAGATTGATTTCAATTATCATTGCTAGATTTTAATCTCATTTTTAATCAAGATTGTTAGAAGGTTGTCCTACCTCATGCATACCTCCCTAGTTGGTTTTGATTTGCAATATGTTGAATTTTCTACTTCACCTAAAGTTTTTTTTGTTTATGTTAAGAATTGGTTTCAATAGACATAACCTTATTTCTTAACCTAGATGCATTCCTTCCATAATCCATGGGCATCTCTCTATGAGTTGTTGATTTAGGAGTTTTAACCTCTGGGGATGACTCTTTCCTAGTCCTAAAATTAGATAGATTTTATAAAATTTGTAGTGCCCCTCCATTCTCACCATGGATGTGTAGGTAGCCGGTCTTGAAACTTAGAGATGAAGGAAAAATGATAGGGATGATTAAAGGTATGTGCTAATGATGTTAAGTAGTTGGTTTATTTTATGATACAATATATGATGTTAGATGAATTGTTATGATCAATATGTGGTTATTGTATCATGACCATTGTGTGATTATCATCTTGATTGCTATGTAGCTGATGGTATGTGAGTTGATGTGATTACTTGTTTGTTGTATTTGGGTGAAAGGGATAGTGTCACATTACTCACTTGTGAGTACCTTGCTACGTTGTGAATTCCTTTCATGGTGTGCCTAATTGTATGATTATGTGTATGCTCGACCATTTTGTATGTTGTAGGTTGTAGGTACTAGGCATTGACTCCACCTTAATTAGCAGGTTTGAGCATGCCTATAACATTTGGTCCCCTACTCTAGCCATCATCCTTGAAGAGGATAAGTATTTGATCCCTTACCTTGTCAATGATGTCTGATGTCTATGGTCAATTGGTCTTGCTTTTCAACCCTGGTTATGGATTAGGTAATTGTTGTTGATATTTGGCTCGTCTTTGAATTTGCAAACAAGTGAATTTATGCTATAAGTATTGGAATTCCATCCTTGAATTTTGTATTGCGAATCATTGATGTGATATTGAAATTGACTAAACTGCAAAATACTTGAAGTAAAAATAATTATAATTTAAATTGATATATTAGCATTAAATAAAAAAATTAATGAAAATAACTATTATAAGTTAATACAATGAAAATTATTGTATTCCAATAAAGGCAATGAAGTGCATGTTACATGCAAAAAGATTTGGATAGTGGTTACACTCATTAAAAGAAAGCATAGTGGAGAAGATGTGTAGGTGTGTAGTGGGAGGCATATTGTGGAAGGTCTCATTATGGGGTTTGAGTACGGGAAGCTATCTTTAGAAAACACTAAAAGAAGAAGATTGAAAAGGGGAGGCACACAGGAAAATATGATAGCCATAGAGGTGGATAGTTTCGGTAGAGAGGGGAGTTAGCCTGTCCCTCTCCATCGATGATATACCACAACGAGAATTGTTGACAGACAAAAAAAATGAACGTGCTAAGGTGTAAATGGAGGTAAGAATGATTTGCTCTGCATCCTTGATGGGTGGTGAGCAAGGGATCGGGTCGTGCAGGCAACGTTGCTCAACAAGGCCTTGAGTCGCCACCAGATCTTCTATGCTTAAGAAGCAGCCTATTGGATTCCCTCGTTCGACTGTATGATTTCAAGTATTGGGTTAAATATTATTTAGGAATTGCTAGCTAAGGCACAAACAACCAATTCAGAGCTTAGGCCGATCTAGATAAGATGATTCAAGATTTGAATCATAATCAAATCATCGTGATTCCACTAAGAATTTCACTCCAAGCTTAGGCCGATGGAAATCCATCCAAAGCATATAATAGAGCCAAAATGCTCCCCCTTTTCTTTCTACCCCATCCATAGTATTGGCTCCTATCATTTGTTCCCTGTTGATAAATCGTGAACCTGTTTCGTATTCATTAAATAGTCTGCATTCCTCAGGTTGATAATGTTGGATCAAGCCAATTAATGTTAAATCAAAACTCCCTTTCTAAATCTATATAATGATTTCTATTATCTTCATAATGATTCTCCAACCATTTACCTGAATCTTTTTAGCATGTGTATGGTTAATGCAGTTTCTATATTACCTTGTTTTATGGAAGATAATCTTGATCAATAGGCACTTGAATTTAATGATCAATAGTTCCTTATTTATTTTTATCAATTATACAAGTTACCAATTAGACAATTTAGCAAATAGATTTTACAAAGCATAGAATTTTTGTCAACAACTACCCACTTAATAATGTATGGATCATCAATAGTATAACTTAATTATGAAGGAGACCTTTAAAATCGACTCATTGCTTATTCATAGGGAATTGCATAGTATTAATATATAAAAACATATAGTAAAAAGGTTTTTTAATAAAGTATTACTTATATGAAGTGAACAAATACAATGGGGCTAGCAATGATTAATAAGCATTCCAATATTATGGTTTATACACAAGAATTTTATGTTTAGATAAGTAAGTCTTATTAATCCATGAACCCATGTGTGAGTTCAAATTAGAAAAGATAACATTGTGGAAAACCTTAGGGGAAAATATACTTATTGAAATATTTACTAATAATTGTTGCTAAACAAGTTATAGGATGATTAAACTTGATTGAGTGAATGATAGAAAGTTAGGTGATGTATTTGTGTCTTAAGGTATATATAGTTTAGGGTCAAAATTTTGAGTAGAGTAGAATGTGTTGAGGTAGGATTGAATTATCTCTTGAAATTTATGTATTTATATTTATGTGATTATTTTCAATAATTAAAATTTAATAAAGTAAATATAATGATACATTAAGAGTTGTGGATTTATGAATATGTGGATATCCCTTTTTAAGTGTAGATAGAATGATTATTCAATTCATTAATAGAATTGCTATGTGAGAAGGAATAGTTCCATTTGTTTATATTATCTAGAATTTAAATAAGTATTTTATTTCTTTGAATATTTATTTATTCTATTTTCTCTAAATTTCATGAAAGTGAAAGGATTTATGTAAATAGATCACTTAATTACTTCCAACCTTATGTTGCCATTTTATAATTTGAAATATTGTATTGAAACTGCATTTTGTTATTATATATATTATAGTTATTGTAAAATAATATTTATTTTTAGGTGAGTTAATTGATTTAGAAGATAAAAAAATGGAAGATTATATAGGGGAAATTGATTAATTATATTTAGATAAATAAAGGGTTTATGTAAATGAATGAATTAGATGATCTTTTCAAATGTCAATTCCTCTCATATTCATTTAATAGTTGATTTGTAAATTTTCTATATGAATAGTTATCTAGAATACATGTGATTGTGGTTAATTACCAACTGAGTGCATTTAGTGGCTAAGTTTGAGTAAAATGAAGTGTGGAAATAATGTATTTTATAGTTGTATAGTGTGAGTGATTGTAATGCCCTGCCACACAAACCCCAAAGGACACTAAAACATCTAACCTTTATGGTACAATTTTTAAAAAAAGTAAACTAATATGAGTTATCAGTTAACATAGACTAGTAATGAAACCATACATATATATAACACCTAACTAAGTCCATTGGGGTAACATGACTGCATTACATTCAAATATCTCTAACATCATCCCAAACCCATTATAATGATTAACTAACTATGAGTATTCCACTTAACCATTATATAGAACTAATATTCAACGAATGTCCATCCAACACATTATATAAATGAAAACCATACATCACATCTATGAATTTAAATATAAATATTTCCATAGATAAAAAACCATTAAGGATCACGTACTGCAAAACAATAAACACATAATAATAAAAGGATCAACATAAAAGATAAGCATCCATCAATGATCATAAGATTATACCAAAGATTACAATCATTACATGTATGATATGAAGACACATCATTCAAGGATTACATCAATACAATAGTACTTGCCAACATGAATGGGAATAATACAAAAACATGGAATAATACAATTGAAATGTATGAATACAAAGCATCAAGATTGGCTCCGTCTCTGGTACAACTCTAGAGTCACTAAAAATGGTACAACTTTGCACATCTTGATCTTCAGTTGGGGGACCCAATGGGGTGCATAACACTTTCCACCCGACCATATGGACCCTAAGGCCCACCCCCATGCTAGGAGATGACAAGAAAGACCCACAACCAAAATAATCAGGTGAACAATGACTAAGGGAAGAGTTTCCTCACATGGCTCGACATGGGTTACCCAATGCGGATCTTCATAGGTTATTGACCCCCATCTTGGGTTACCTTGGCAACCTCAACCGATCCCCAACCCCCACTCGTACACATGTAGAATCAACTCACCTGCCATGAAGACAAGGTAGTTGATTTGCCATTCCAAGCCTTCTCATTTCATCTCAAGCCTAAACGAGCACTTGATCCATGAGAGGTGCATCCATTATCTTTTTATTAGTGTGATTACTACCCATCCTCTAATTGTTTATTAGGTTATCACTTGATTAACTCAACTTCCACACGAGTTACCTAGGGTACCACTTAGGGTTCCAACCTCTGTGGGAAGCCACTCTCTCTTCTAGCAACAAAATATCATAAACAAAAATCCATGGGGCAAGCCAACTTGCACAAAACAACAAGGAAAAATATGTGATTACATCAAGTGAGGAATGCACCATCTCACACTAATATTACATGGTAAATAAAACCACTTTCAAGTGCAAGGATAAACCCACCAAAATCAAATTGAACATAAAAACAATAGTTCACAAAGAATCAATCTAAAAAGAAATAATAAAGCTACATTTTATTTCCCCACCTTTGGAAACCTACCATCGACTACCCAGGAACTCACAACCGAGGGTAAGTCAAAATAATATAGGTTCTCAAATAAATTGTAACACAAATTTAAAGAATAAAATCCCCTCAAAACCAAAATTAACTCAAGAGGAAGTCACATCAAGATAGAACCATCAAAATTATCCTTTAATCCAACACCAAAAAACAATCACAACAACCATGAAATTCACTTTTCCAAGCAACCTCACAATATCAAATAAATATAAAGACATCCCTTCCACATTTTATACTACTAAGTCATCTATCAATAAAACAAAATTATTTAAGTTAAACAACCTATCAGTTACTTTAACAACTTACTCAAATTAAAAGACTATATAGCACAAATAACGATATCTAAAAGTAAACCCTAACAATGGTTTATTTTTTTTTGATATTCGTATGCAATATATTCCCTTTTAAATTCTATAATCCAATAACATTTTCTCTCTACAATCCACTAATTTATATATACAAATATATTCATATATATTATCATAGGTTTCAATCTAATTGTCAATTATATAAGTATATATATGTATTCATTAACATGTCTTATTCTTTTCTTTTTTAATAGAATTTCCCATGATTTGGATATAATAACTCTATTTTATTTTATTTTTATTTAATCTCCACTTAATTTACCCTAGTAAGATAGAAGTCAATTCTTTTAAATTAACTGAATTTAGTGAATCTAATAGACCAATTCATTTACTTATTTTACTTAACTAACATAGTCACCTATTCATCTATCAATTAAGCTAATTAATTTTGTGTGAGTTACGTCTTCAAACTATATATATATAGGCGCGTTATATATATGGGTATATATAATTCAGAGGTATTAATGTATTTATAAATATTCAATTGTTATCTAATTGTTATTTATAAAACAGTATATCAAATTTACTCAAAATAATACTAATGAATATATGCCAACATAAACACACACATATTTATAAATCCACGATTCGATTGCAATATATATATATATATATATATATATATATATATATATATATATATATATATATATATATA
This sequence comes from Sequoia sempervirens, assembly GCA_007258455.2. NCBI lineage: Eukaryota > Viridiplantae > Streptophyta > Pinopsida > Cupressales > Cupressaceae > Sequoia > Sequoia sempervirens. Next base: position 102,920 of record VDFB02237008.1, read on the forward strand.
TATATATATATATATATATATATATATATATATAAACATAAACTATCGACATTACCACCATCGAATCACAGGCCGAATCACACTTGTAACAACAAAATTAGGTATGTGCAGGTCTATAAAAATCAAATACTCCAAGCATGCTAATCGACTCCATTTGAAAACACCATGTAGTCATCACTAGACGAATGCACATCCATTAGAAGACATTGATTTTCTAATAAAATTTTGTAGCAAAGCCCTCCCTCAAAACTCAGAAGAAGAATCGATGATTATATAGTTGTGCCATGCAGCACACTAAAGGTAATGAACCTCAACCGACTTACGTACACCTTACAGGCCGAAGCCCCTATAGTCGACTGGCCTACCAATCCTAACTGAATTCATTGCCAAGGAGATGCAAAGTCTGCAAAACTTGAGAGGGAATAAATGATGCTGAAGAATAGAGGAGTCTAGGCTTTAAAGAAACATAAGCATCAAATGACAGACCCCTGTGCTAGGTGCTTAATAGAGCTGGCATACATGCCAATTTCTAAGAGCACATAAAGTCCAGACACAATGAGCATCAGAGACATCATATCGAATTGGAGAAAGCATAGACAAAGATGGCTCCCTAGGATGATTGACTTGAAGGGACTCTAATTCCTTATTTGCAAATTTAGTGGTAGAGTTTAGGACCTAAGCATGCGGATTTGAAGCGAACCTCCATGGAGCTTGATGTTGCTGAAAGGAAACATATACATAGGCCACAAAGAATGGATATGGATTGGGAGTTCACATTCTTGAATATTGATATATTATAAACAATATTCAACAAGAAAATAAAAGATCTCAGACATACACCTGTTCAGCAACCCCTACGCATTTTAGCTGAATACATATTTGTATGGGCAATGACAAATTTTTTGCAAGGATAGGGCGCACCGAATTATGAAGGAGGCATTCATTTACAATGAAGACTAGTGACTTCACCAAATTGCTAAATGATAAATCACACCTTCCTCAAAGGATAGCACCAAACAAATATATTGACCACAAAAAGCTTTAAAATCTATTTCCAAAATACAGAAGTAAAAGATTAAGCCAAAAAAATTGAATGCATCAATGAAATCATATAAACAATATTAGCTAATCATTGATTTCTAGCATGATGTGAATACATCACATGCAGATGGACACCAAGGAGAAGCAAGACAACAATATTGAAAGCCATATACGTAGAGAAATAAATACAACCAGACTACCAAGAGAAGAACAAACACTTAAAACAAGCATTAAAGAAAAAATACGATGGAGCTCACCTGGAGTCCAACGCTCGACGATGGAGTAGATGTGTTGAAGATCACCCATTCACAGCCACAAAATCCTTCCCAAAAACTTGATCACTTACAAAGATTAACACATTCAAACATAATTTTCTCCAAAGCAAAATTGTATTCTTTTTCGAATTAATTTTCTTAGAGCAAGGTTTTCTTTTTACAAAATTAACTAATGAAAAACATTTTCCAAAACAAAACGAGAGCCCCTCCAAAAAAACTTAGAAAGAGTTTTTATTTCTCCCAAATTAAAATCCAAGATAAGCTTTCTAAAAACTAAAAAATCAAATAACAAAGAAGTTTCCGATCGACAATCAATTTGAAGTCGTGTATGTGCAAGCATTAGTCTTTTTTCCCATTATTTATTTTTTTATTTTGGACTCTTTTTTTCATCAGTTCAAAAATCTTATCTTCTAGATTTATTTAAAATCACATTGTTTTACAATATTTAAATAATTATCTTCACATGATAATAAATTATCAATTATTAAAATATAATTTAAAACAAAACTTTTTACTAAAATAATTTAATCTAATTATTTAATAATTAAAAATTACTTTTAACAAAGCAATTTAACTTAATTATTTATTAACAAACCATATCCTTTATATTTCATTAATTAATTTAATTATTATTTAATTTCCAACTTTATTTAAATTACCTTGTAAATCAATTTTAATTTAATTAATTGATTAAATAAGGCCATATAAAACTATTAAGTTTTCCACATAATTCAATAGCACATTAAACCACAAAAACAACATGACATCCCAAATAAACACTTACTCAAACACCTAGAAAGACCAATACAGAGGGGCACTACAGTGATTGCTTGTTTTATTATGTTGATTATTGGAAATTGGGATGATTGTGGTGAATGCTTAAAAGTGGGAGTCATAGTGTAAGTTGGTTAAGGTCGGTTTCCAGAGGCTAGGAGGGAGTATTTTAGTGTGTATGGTTTTATAATGGTTTTCAATTTAGAGGTAGTATGTTAATGTTTTGGGTTATGTGCCTTGTACAAATTGAAAACCCTATGGGCATGCCTCTTATCTTGGTATGGTTTCATGTGATCAAGGTTGATGTGCAAGATGGTTAATGGCTTGCTCTATGTATAATTTTTGTGATTGTGATATGTGTGCATGATGGTCCATGCCTTGCAATGTTTTTGGATTCATGTTATTATGATGAGTATGCAAGATGGTAAATTTCTTGCTTGATTTGTAGGGTTTCCTCGTTGCAAGTAGGGGGAGTGACTCTCAATGGGGACTAGAACCCAAAGTGGTTGTCCAGGATAACCTATTGGGAGTTTCTTAATCCAATGATAACATTAATAATGAATTAGCAGGTTGGGTAATTTTCACATTAATCAAGATAATGGTATGCCTCACTCATGGCTCAAGTGCTCATTTAGGCTTGAAATGAGATGAGAAGGCCTAGAATGAAAAGATCAATTGTCTTGTCCTCATGAAAGGTATGTTGATTCCGCATGAGTTTGTATGGGGTTCAAAGATGGGTAGAGGTTGATAGGATAACCCAGGATGGGGGCCGAGGCCTAGGAAGATCTGCCAGGATAACCCATAATAAGCTATGTGATGACACTCCTCCTTATTGCAGTCTAGCATTCCCTAGTCATGTTCTCTCCTTCTGTTGTGTGAATGCCTCTAGAAGCGATGTATGTGGTTATATGATGTTAATGTTGTTGCAGTGTTGTGTTGGAGCCATGTTTAACCTTGTTATGTTAGTCTACTATCTTCTTGACTGTTTGTTTGTAGTGGGACCTTGTGTTATCTCCTAGCATGAGGGGTGGACCTTAGGGTTCCAAATGGTTGGAAGGTTGGCGCTTTTTCCTCCACTGGATTTTCCCTTGCTGCTTGTTCATGTGTGTGGAGGTTGTACCTTGTGTAGCGGATTATAGTTCTTGATCTAGTTTGAGGAGATAGTCTACATGTGTTGGACTTGTATATCAGTTGTACCATGTATTGTAATATTGTTGTATTCCTTCCAATTGTGCTCAAGGAAGCATTATTGTAAGCAATGTAATCATGTAACGAATTATGATGTACTCTCATGTAATGTAATTTGTATATACATTTGTTAGTTATTTATATATGATCTTTAATGATTATTATTTGGATGGAATGTTATGGATTTATGCATGTTGTTAAATCATTTAATGTGATGGATTAAAATGAACTCTTGATTGTTAGTTAAATCATGGCTAATGAAATGATTCTAGATGTGTTAATAACATAGTTGTAGACACTAAAAATTGTCCTAGACCTACAACTCTAATTTCGTCATAATTCTTATCTTCATTTTCATAATTAAATAATGTTAATTATTTAATTATTTTCTAAAGTCATTTGTCCTATATTAATTAAATAACTCTAATTATTTAATTAATTCATTCTTACCCTTATTCTTCCTCGACTAATTAAATAAATATTACTTATTCAATTATGTCGTTAATTAAATCTATCTTCTTTCTAAAATTAAATAAACTATTATTTAATTTATTCCTATGACACTTTCAACTATAATTAAATAATTATTTTAAATTATTTAATTATTCCTTAGCCTTTTTTCCCTTTAATTAAATAAATCTTTATTTATTTAATTTAATCCCAAATCTTGAATGTTGAGTTAAATCATTATTTAATTCGTAAAAAGATTTATCCATGGCATATTCCTCTATAATTAGGTAATCTCTTTGTTATATAATTAGTCATTTATCACTTAAGTCTAGATATAATTAGATCATTCAGTTATCTGGTGAGATAATATCTGATTATCTTTAACGAATAGACTTTCTGTGTTAATCAGTCTATTATCTAGATTAGGTCTTATCTTCTATATGTAAACCTTTATTAATTAAATAACTTTAATTATTTAATTAATTTATTCTTATCTTCTACCTTTATTTTTTAGATGCAATCTTTATTCTTCTGTGTCTCGACCAATTTCCACTATTGATTAAATTATTATTTAATTTAATCCCCACCATTCATGCTTTATCACTCACACTAATTCAACCCTAACCCTATTGCATGTCACATCTTTAAATCTTGATCGTCGGTTAATTATCTTTAATTTGAGCCTATCATTCGAAAATCATATTTTCTATAAATTGGATTTACCTTCATCATATTACCTCTCCCGAAATCTTATGAGTTTTGGAAGCAACTTACTTGAGAATCTTCAATGTTTTTCTATTATCACGATCATGAGGCCATACTTGCATGCTTAATAAAAATCTGAGGGCAAGTATCATACAATGGAAAAATGGAGAAGGATAATGGAGGTTACTCATGGAATGACATAGGTGTTTGGTAAAATCATTCATTTATGCATTGTTTTAACTAGTTTTCCATTGTTCTTGATTATTAGTATAGGTTTAGTTTGATTTATGCATTGTAATGCTTAACCTGTGAATTTTCCCTATGCTACAGTAGTCATGGAACCTTAGAGGATGTAGGATTAAATTGTATGATATGTATATTAAGTAGTTCACTATTACTCTTTTAAAAAAAAATTGTTCCATATTTAGTCATGTTTTGTGTTGTTCTCTAGGGTTCCTTGGCAGGGCATTACAAAATTGGTTTCCTGACTTCTTTTCTTGTTCTTCTTTCCCTTGCCATCCTGTCATAAGAACTTTTCAAACATTAACCACTAATAATGTTTTAAGGAAAAATTACATAATAAGCTCATAGGTCCAAGTGTTGAACCTGATAGCTATGATACCACATGTAATATACCCAATGTTCACCCAAAAGTTTTCACCTTAGTTTTAACTCAAAATATGAATAAATCACGTTTCCAAAAACATAGAAATATGTTTTTCCTTTTAAATAACATATTTTCACATTACGTGATTTTAACAAT
>VDFB02237008.1:108215-142920 GCA_007258455.2 Sequoia sempervirens
GGTGATTTTTTTTATTTTAGATCAGTTTATTTTCAATTTTTATGCATATTTATCAGCCATAGAGGCTGCAATAATTGTATTTTCAGATTTTGGAAGTATTTATGTTTCTTGCCGGTGATTTGAATGAACAAATAAGAAGTTTGTATTGCTGATTTTAAATCTATTCTAGGTAATTTGTTTGTGCATTTGATTTGTTTCAAGTGAGGGGGTTTCATGTGTTAAATCCCTATTGCATTAAACTCACATGTACATCATAAGTACAATAGTGACTAGCTCATGCATGTCACATATGCTATAATGATTGAAAAAAACATTCACATTGGCTAACACACACTTGTCCTAGTGCATCCAAAATAGAAAAGGAATTTTGGTGCATTGCACACTACACTGTGGGTCCCATCCTTTCCTCTAGACTTCTGCACCATCGAACAACATAGAAACCAAGAACAACCATCACCGACACTATTGTCCATCTCAAGCATAATAGTAATGCTCCTTGAATACTATCCATCTCAAGCATAATACTACCCTTAGACACCTATCAAGCTCAAGCATAATAATACCGCTCCTTGGCTCATGCTTTGTTTCAACAAAGCTTTCTTTCCTATCATTCTTCTATGCTTATTTCTTTCCTTGATCATCCTCATCTACTCTTCTATTTCTGACAACATTTCTAGACTAAGGCTAATCCTATTTCCTTAGCTTATCCTAGCTTTAGGAATTTAGCCCTTCCTTCTGTATAATGTTTCAAGTGGATCAAATTTTATGATGGAACATTAGAAATTATTCTAATAAGAATATCCTACAAATCCTTCGGAACTTGGTTTACCCCTTATTGTCTAACTATCTGTCTTAGGGAAATAAGTTGAGATTACATTCAATTGAATTTTCAATAAGGTGATTATGGTTTACTTAAAATATTAATGTTACTTTCACATCCCTATCTAAGATAACCTTCTTAGGAACACCACAAAACCAAAATTATTTTGCATGAATTAGTGGATATGATTGATGCCCTACCTGTCAAATTTTCCAACATGAAATTGGCTACCTTGGTGAGCTTGTCTGCCACTACCAAAATAACATTATGCAAAATCCTTGACATGTGGATATCAAAAATATAATAATGATCCATCACTTCCTCTTTGGAATTTCATGAGAATATAAAAGTCTTTCTGGGTGATGGTACCCTGTCTTCACCCTTTTGGAATTATGGACAACTTGCTACAAATTGTAGTGTAGAAAATTGTATACCTTTTCAATTTCATAGTATGTTTGCATCCCTTTAATTAATTGGACTTAATTAAGCCTCTAATTGACCAAATTATGTATTCCAAAGCCCTATTATTCCCATTTTTTGAAAGGGAAACCTATTTAAAAAAAAATTGCTAACATTAATTAAAACACCTTTGAAATTGAGTGTCTTGGACTTAGGTCCTAGGACCCATTCGCCCAAGGGAAAATAGGCCCCCTTTAAGTCCTAGGAACCAATTTTTAATATGTTTTTGGAAAAATTTTAATGATTCAAATTCAAGTTTCACTTGTCAACTTTTAGAATCTAATTTTTGGGAAATTAGATAAAGGCCTATAAATACATAGTCTTTTTATCAATTCAAATCTAACACATTTTATGAGAACAATCCTATATCAAATATTATTTTTAAGAGCATTGAAGAGTAGATTTATCATCCATCTATATTACCAATCAAGATCATATCATGTCAAAGTTATGTGTGTTCATATCATGTTTTGGAGTTAACATTGTGATATAGGTTTCAAGCATTCAAACATCAAGTCAATCAATCAATCAAGCCAATTCATGCAAGATCCAAGCACTAGAGTGGTGTGTTTGACTTTAGTCCTCTAAGGGAAGCTATTAAGGGTTTGGTGAGTTGTAATAAGAAAGTTTTCATTCATCAACTCCTTCATTTTGTAATTATTTCATTATTAAGGTTTAATTACCAAACATGGGGTTTGACTAAGGAAAACCCCCATTCACCCAAAAAAATAAAATTTTCTTCTTTCTTTGTATGTAAAAATTTATAGGTGAAGAAGGATAGAAATTTGATCAAAGGAGAACTTTTCCAAAGTTGCATTTGTTGCATTCATTGTTGTCAAGAAACATAAACTCACCTACATATTTTATTTTTGACTTTCCAACAATCAAACTTGGAGGAATCAAAAGCTTATATATGGTATCAAAGGATGACAAAAAGTATTTTTAGACCCCTACACTAGGACCCATTTTCCCTAGGGCAAACCAATCCTTCTATAGACCTTGAAACTCACTTTTTATCATAGGTGCACACAATTAGATCCTTCTCAAATCTACCTACAAAATGTCATTTATGTTGAACTATTATTATATAAATTTGCATTTCAAGTATTAGGTCACATAATCCATTTAGTTAAAGCACTTTAAATTATTCCAAAACATTGCAAATCAATCATTTATGTCACAAGAAAGCAGAGATCTAGAGATCCAAAATAGGGTCAAGACTCATCTCAAGGTTGAAAGGCAATCCTATCCTTTTGTGATCTCCTCTCTTTCTAATGAAATTTAGGGATAGAGGTGTTTGGGTCATAGGCCATTACGTTCCACATTGGTTGAATGGATCTCTCCCCCTTTTTTTCCTTCATTTCACAAGCCTTACATCATCTCTCTCCATTTTCTTCTAGAAATATAATGGTTTCACATTAGTTAATAATTTTTCCACTCTAGATTTTCTTGATTATGGCATTGATTAAACTTTTTACCATTTCGTATTCCCCAGCTCCTCGGATTTTTGTAATTAGGTTCTTCCTTTTATTCTTAGTAGTTTATTCAAATTAAATGAAACATCTTCATTGGAATCCTGTAAGACTTGATTCTTGAATATATAATCAATATATATTGTTGAGGAGATATGTCTCCTTTGGCATTGGGGCATTCACAATTTGGTTTTTATTTCCCTTTAAATAATTGATTTCAAAGTCATGGATTGGTTTCAACTCAATCAATTTCCTCTTATGAGTATTAAATTGGTTGAATAATTTTTTTTAAGATCATGATGGTTTGTTTTTATCTCCAAAAGTTCTCCAAACAGTTAATGCATACATAGTTACCAAGCATGAACAATTTTTGATAGCTCAAAATAATGTGGAGCATGGTTTCATTCATATATCTTCTATTTCATAACTCATAGGTGATAATTTTTCCTTTCTTACATAAACATATAGCCTAACCTTTTCTCAAGGCATCAATGATAAACACAAATTGGTCTTTCGAAACAAGAATTTATAGAATTGTGTTGTATTTACTTCTCTTTCCTTTGGTCAAATGACTAACTTTTTCTTGACCATTTGAATATTTCGCTCATAGTTCCTATAGCTAAGACTTCAATTCTCACAAATTTCTTGTGGTTATTAGATACAAAACTTTGGATATAAGGTTTATGATTCAAGAACCATGTCTATGGAGAAGTTAAAAAGTTTTATCAAACTAGAATACATCATCAAAACTCCATTGAATATGGTACAAGTTTATCTATATCCAATATTTTCTTGATCCACATACTCCTCTTTTTTTTGTATTAAAACATACTCCTCTTTTTCCCCTCCTTAGTGTTTCCAAAATATTAGATCATCCTAAAAGTTGAGCTCTTGTAATCAACTGCTTTCTCCAATTCGATCGTAGTGGTTTAACATTCTTCTTGTTAGGATTTATACAATTGAATGATTGTTACTTGCCTTATTTTACCCTCCTTGGTATATCTTGCAAATATTTTTTTATTCCCAAAGTTATTTAATTATTCTTTCAATTGAGCAACATGGTTTCCTTCAAATCCAATTTACCCCTGGAACATCTTCAAATTATCATAAAGGCATTGACATAGATTTACTTTCATTTGAAAAACTTTGGAAGTTTAGTCTGAACTTCAACCAACATCACTCTACCCAAGCTCTTATCTGGTTAGCATGCTTTACTATCCAAGTTTTTTTTCCTTTCAACCAACATTTCTAAGAAATTTTGTCCATAATTCATGGTGGTTTCATCTTATTTATAACCTTAGAATCTTCAAGGGTTAGTCAATTTCTTTTCTCATTTTCAAGTCTTAACTCCAAATTAACCATGCCCATTCTAGTTGGTGGGTTCATGCCAATTTTCATCTTTACTTTTCTGAGTTGCTTCCTTTTTTTACCCATTTAGTCTCTGACCTTTACTTTAAGGTACCAAATCTCATTAGATTGATTTCAATTATCATTGCTAGATTTTAATCTCATTTTTAATCAAGATTGTTAGAAGGTTGTCCTACCTCATGCATACCTCCCTAGTTGGTTTTGATTTGCAATATGTTGAATTTTCTACTTCACCTAAAGTTTTTTTTGTTTATGTTAAGAATTGGTTTCAATAGACATAACCTTATTTCTTAACCTAGATGCATTCCTTCCATAATCCATGGGCATCTCTCTATGAGTTGTTGATTTAGGAGTTTTAACCTCTGGGGATGACTCTTTCCTAGTCCTAAAATTAGATAGATTTTATAAAATTTGTAGTGCCCCTCCATTCTCACCATGGATGTGTAGGTAGCCGGTCTTGAAACTTAGAGATGAAGGAAAAATGATAGGGATGATTAAAGGTATGTGCTAATGATGTTAAGTAGTTGGTTTATTTTATGATACAATATATGATGTTAGATGAATTGTTATGATCAATATGTGGTTATTGTATCATGACCATTGTGTGATTATCATCTTGATTGCTATGTAGCTGATGGTATGTGAGTTGATGTGATTACTTGTTTGTTGTATTTGGGTGAAAGGGATAGTGTCACATTACTCACTTGTGAGTACCTTGCTACGTTGTGAATTCCTTTCATGGTGTGCCTAATTGTATGATTATGTGTATGCTCGACCATTTTGTATGTTGTAGGTTGTAGGTACTAGGCATTGACTCCACCTTAATTAGCAGGTTTGAGCATGCCTATAACATTTGGTCCCCTACTCTAGCCATCATCCTTGAAGAGGATAAGTATTTGATCCCTTACCTTGTCAATGATGTCTGATGTCTATGGTCAATTGGTCTTGCTTTTCAACCCTGGTTATGGATTAGGTAATTGTTGTTGATATTTGGCTCGTCTTTGAATTTGCAAACAAGTGAATTTATGCTATAAGTATTGGAATTCCATCCTTGAATTTTGTATTGCGAATCATTGATGTGATATTGAAATTGACTAAACTGCAAAATACTTGAAGTAAAAATAATTATAATTTAAATTGATATATTAGCATTAAATAAAAAAATTAATGAAAATAACTATTATAAGTTAATACAATGAAAATTATTGTATTCCAATAAAGGCAATGAAGTGCATGTTACATGCAAAAAGATTTGGATAGTGGTTACACTCATTAAAAGAAAGCATAGTGGAGAAGATGTGTAGGTGTGTAGTGGGAGGCATATTGTGGAAGGTCTCATTATGGGGTTTGAGTACGGGAAGCTATCTTTAGAAAACACTAAAAGAAGAAGATTGAAAAGGGGAGGCACACAGGAAAATATGATAGCCATAGAGGTGGATAGTTTCGGTAGAGAGGGGAGTTAGCCTGTCCCTCTCCATCGATGATATACCACAACGAGAATTGTTGACAGACAAAAAAAATGAACGTGCTAAGGTGTAAATGGAGGTAAGAATGATTTGCTCTGCATCCTTGATGGGTGGTGAGCAAGGGATCGGGTCGTGCAGGCAACGTTGCTCAACAAGGCCTTGAGTCGCCACCAGATCTTCTATGCTTAAGAAGCAGCCTATTGGATTCCCTCGTTCGACTGTATGATTTCAAGTATTGGGTTAAATATTATTTAGGAATTGCTAGCTAAGGCACAAACAACCAATTCAGAGCTTAGGCCGATCTAGATAAGATGATTCAAGATTTGAATCATAATCAAATCATCGTGATTCCACTAAGAATTTCACTCCAAGCTTAGGCCGATGGAAATCCATCCAAAGCATATAATAGAGCCAAAATGCTCCCCCTTTTCTTTCTACCCCATCCATAGTATTGGCTCCTATCATTTGTTCCCTGTTGATAAATCGTGAACCTGTTTCGTATTCATTAAATAGTCTGCATTCCTCAGGTTGATAATGTTGGATCAAGCCAATTAATGTTAAATCAAAACTCCCTTTCTAAATCTATATAATGATTTCTATTATCTTCATAATGATTCTCCAACCATTTACCTGAATCTTTTTAGCATGTGTATGGTTAATGCAGTTTCTATATTACCTTGTTTTATGGAAGATAATCTTGATCAATAGGCACTTGAATTTAATGATCAATAGTTCCTTATTTATTTTTATCAATTATACAAGTTACCAATTAGACAATTTAGCAAATAGATTTTACAAAGCATAGAATTTTTGTCAACAACTACCCACTTAATAATGTATGGATCATCAATAGTATAACTTAATTATGAAGGAGACCTTTAAAATCGACTCATTGCTTATTCATAGGGAATTGCATAGTATTAATATATAAAAACATATAGTAAAAAGGTTTTTTAATAAAGTATTACTTATATGAAGTGAACAAATACAATGGGGCTAGCAATGATTAATAAGCATTCCAATATTATGGTTTATACACAAGAATTTTATGTTTAGATAAGTAAGTCTTATTAATCCATGAACCCATGTGTGAGTTCAAATTAGAAAAGATAACATTGTGGAAAACCTTAGGGGAAAATATACTTATTGAAATATTTACTAATAATTGTTGCTAAACAAGTTATAGGATGATTAAACTTGATTGAGTGAATGATAGAAAGTTAGGTGATGTATTTGTGTCTTAAGGTATATATAGTTTAGGGTCAAAATTTTGAGTAGAGTAGAATGTGTTGAGGTAGGATTGAATTATCTCTTGAAATTTATGTATTTATATTTATGTGATTATTTTCAATAATTAAAATTTAATAAAGTAAATATAATGATACATTAAGAGTTGTGGATTTATGAATATGTGGATATCCCTTTTTAAGTGTAGATAGAATGATTATTCAATTCATTAATAGAATTGCTATGTGAGAAGGAATAGTTCCATTTGTTTATATTATCTAGAATTTAAATAAGTATTTTATTTCTTTGAATATTTATTTATTCTATTTTCTCTAAATTTCATGAAAGTGAAAGGATTTATGTAAATAGATCACTTAATTACTTCCAACCTTATGTTGCCATTTTATAATTTGAAATATTGTATTGAAACTGCATTTTGTTATTATATATATTATAGTTATTGTAAAATAATATTTATTTTTAGGTGAGTTAATTGATTTAGAAGATAAAAAAATGGAAGATTATATAGGGGAAATTGATTAATTATATTTAGATAAATAAAGGGTTTATGTAAATGAATGAATTAGATGATCTTTTCAAATGTCAATTCCTCTCATATTCATTTAATAGTTGATTTGTAAATTTTCTATATGAATAGTTATCTAGAATACATGTGATTGTGGTTAATTACCAACTGAGTGCATTTAGTGGCTAAGTTTGAGTAAAATGAAGTGTGGAAATAATGTATTTTATAGTTGTATAGTGTGAGTGATTGTAATGCCCTGCCACACAAACCCCAAAGGACACTAAAACATCTAACCTTTATGGTACAATTTTTAAAAAAAGTAAACTAATATGAGTTATCAGTTAACATAGACTAGTAATGAAACCATACATATATATAACACCTAACTAAGTCCATTGGGGTAACATGACTGCATTACATTCAAATATCTCTAACATCATCCCAAACCCATTATAATGATTAACTAACTATGAGTATTCCACTTAACCATTATATAGAACTAATATTCAACGAATGTCCATCCAACACATTATATAAATGAAAACCATACATCACATCTATGAATTTAAATATAAATATTTCCATAGATAAAAAACCATTAAGGATCACGTACTGCAAAACAATAAACACATAATAATAAAAGGATCAACATAAAAGATAAGCATCCATCAATGATCATAAGATTATACCAAAGATTACAATCATTACATGTATGATATGAAGACACATCATTCAAGGATTACATCAATACAATAGTACTTGCCAACATGAATGGGAATAATACAAAAACATGGAATAATACAATTGAAATGTATGAATACAAAGCATCAAGATTGGCTCCGTCTCTGGTACAACTCTAGAGTCACTAAAAATGGTACAACTTTGCACATCTTGATCTTCAGTTGGGGGACCCAATGGGGTGCATAACACTTTCCACCCGACCATATGGACCCTAAGGCCCACCCCCATGCTAGGAGATGACAAGAAAGACCCACAACCAAAATAATCAGGTGAACAATGACTAAGGGAAGAGTTTCCTCACATGGCTCGACATGGGTTACCCAATGCGGATCTTCATAGGTTATTGACCCCCATCTTGGGTTACCTTGGCAACCTCAACCGATCCCCAACCCCCACTCGTACACATGTAGAATCAACTCACCTGCCATGAAGACAAGGTAGTTGATTTGCCATTCCAAGCCTTCTCATTTCATCTCAAGCCTAAACGAGCACTTGATCCATGAGAGGTGCATCCATTATCTTTTTATTAGTGTGATTACTACCCATCCTCTAATTGTTTATTAGGTTATCACTTGATTAACTCAACTTCCACACGAGTTACCTAGGGTACCACTTAGGGTTCCAACCTCTGTGGGAAGCCACTCTCTCTTCTAGCAACAAAATATCATAAACAAAAATCCATGGGGCAAGCCAACTTGCACAAAACAACAAGGAAAAATATGTGATTACATCAAGTGAGGAATGCACCATCTCACACTAATATTACATGGTAAATAAAACCACTTTCAAGTGCAAGGATAAACCCACCAAAATCAAATTGAACATAAAAACAATAGTTCACAAAGAATCAATCTAAAAAGAAATAATAAAGCTACATTTTATTTCCCCACCTTTGGAAACCTACCATCGACTACCCAGGAACTCACAACCGAGGGTAAGTCAAAATAATATAGGTTCTCAAATAAATTGTAACACAAATTTAAAGAATAAAATCCCCTCAAAACCAAAATTAACTCAAGAGGAAGTCACATCAAGATAGAACCATCAAAATTATCCTTTAATCCAACACCAAAAAACAATCACAACAACCATGAAATTCACTTTTCCAAGCAACCTCACAATATCAAATAAATATAAAGACATCCCTTCCACATTTTATACTACTAAGTCATCTATCAATAAAACAAAATTATTTAAGTTAAACAACCTATCAGTTACTTTAACAACTTACTCAAATTAAAAGACTATATAGCACAAATAACGATATCTAAAAGTAAACCCTAACAATGGTTTATTTTTTTTTGATATTCGTATGCAATATATTCCCTTTTAAATTCTATAATCCAATAACATTTTCTCTCTACAATCCACTAATTTATATATACAAATATATTCATATATATTATCATAGGTTTCAATCTAATTGTCAATTATATAAGTATATATATGTATTCATTAACATGTCTTATTCTTTTCTTTTTTAATAGAATTTCCCATGATTTGGATATAATAACTCTATTTTATTTTATTTTTATTTAATCTCCACTTAATTTACCCTAGTAAGATAGAAGTCAATTCTTTTAAATTAACTGAATTTAGTGAATCTAATAGACCAATTCATTTACTTATTTTACTTAACTAACATAGTCACCTATTCATCTATCAATTAAGCTAATTACTAATTTCTAGGTGAATCTACGTCTTAACCATTATATTATTGTGAAGATAAACACCATTCATTTTCTAACCAACAAACAATCCAATTCACCTATTAAATTTCCCAAGTTATAATTAACAAAAACAATTACTTATAAAAGTAGAAATGCTCTATACTCTATCCATGATATAGAATTATTCCTATATATATATATATATACCCGTAGGTATTAACGTATTTATAAATATTCAATTTTTATCTAATTGTTATTTATAGAACAGTATATCAAATTTACTCAAAATAATACTAATGAATATATGCCAACATAAACACACACATATTTATAAATCCACATATTCGATTGCAAAATATATATATATATATATATATATATATATATATATATATATATTACCACCATCGAATTGCAGGCCGAATCACACTTGCAACAACAAAATTAGGTATGTGCAAGTCTATAAAAATCAAATACTCCAGGCATGCTAATCGACTCCATTTGCAAAGACCATGTAGTCATCACTAGACAAATGCACACCCATCAAAAGACATTTGTAGCAAAGCCCTCCCTCAAAACTCAGAAGAAGAATCGACGATTATATAGTCGTGCCATGCAACACACTAAGGTAATGAACCACAAAGAACGTCCATATGGATTGAGAGTTCGCACTCTTGAATATTGATATATTATAAACAACACTCAACAAGAAAAGAAAAGATCTCAGGCATACGCCTGTTCAGCAACCCCTACACATTTTAGCCGAATACATATCTGTGCGGGAAATGACATAAATTTTGCACCGAATTATGAAGGAGGAATTCATTTACAATGAAGACTAGCAACTTCACTAAATTGCTAAATGATAAATCACACCTTCCTCAAAGGATAGCACCAAACAAATATATTGACCACAAAAAGCTTTAAAATCTATTTCCAACAATATGGCAGCAAAAGATTAAGCTAGAAAAAATGAATGCAAGAAGGAAATCATATAAACATTATCAGCTAATCATCGATTTCTAGCATGGTGTGAATACATCACATGCAGATGGACACCAAGGAGAAGCAAGACAACAACCATTTACATTAAATTAGTAGTAGTTGTTTTTTTTAAAAGGGGTAAAAATTTTATTGAAAATCAGAAACTGGAATTACAGCCAAGCCAAGGGCACCAGCCCAGGAAAATTGTAAAACACCAACAAGAGCCAGAACTAAATCATTTAGCACCCCTAGTATCCTCAGCAAGAACCCTCCCCAGATCCGAGCTAAGCTCAGGAGGGATTTGAGCCCACTCATCAATCTTCCAATCCACCAGATGTTCTGAAGCCCATTTGGCCAAACAGTCAGCCGTCCTATTCCACTCCCGCGGAATATGGACAAAAGACACTCTCTCCATTAAAGATCTAATCTGCAAAATCTGCTGGACCAGAACCGCCAACTGCCAATTCACATCCAAACTCCTCCCTTGATTAAGTAAGTTAATTAGAACCTGAGAGTCAGATTCACATACAACCCTACGCCACCCCAGCTCGTAGGCCTTTCTCAAAGCATAAAGAATCACCCAACCTTCCATAAAGTTAATAGTCTGTGTCCCCATATGAATGGAGAAAAGGAACACCACCGAACCTGAGGAGTCCCGCCCAACCCCTCCAACCCCAGCTGGGCCAGGATTTCCCCTAGAAGAACCATCAGAATTAACCTTCAAGGTTCCTACAGGGGGAGGCACCCAGGACCCCTGCCTCTGGACCCGCTGCCTCACTCGACTACCCTTCCGCCCACCAGAGGCCAACTGGGAAAACCCCTGTATACCCAATCGGGCCACCACCTCAGCATCCTTCTTATCCAAAGGCAACTCCACATCCCCTTTGGCATGGATAGTCTCCTGGATCATCCCCAGAATCCTGCACCACACCTGTTGAACTTGCAACACTTCACCTCGAAAAATTCTCCTATTCCTTTCAAGCCAAATCTGCCATAACAACAAAATTGGGCCTGCCAGCCACACATCCTGCAAAAAGGAAGCCCCCGAGGGAGGCCTGCCCAAGCTATTCCAGAACTCAACTAAAGAGGAAGCATGAATGCAAGGAATTCCCCAAACATTCCACCAGAAATTCCAGAGTTGCAGGGAGAAAGGACACCGGAAGAAAAGGTGCGAAGAGTTTTCCTCACCTTTCCCACACATCACACACATAGACGGTCCCTGAAAGCCGCGCATCTGGATCTTGTCCCATGTCAAGCACTTGTTCCAAGCCAAAATCCAGGCAAAGCAATTACACTTCGGCCAAGAAAACTTATTCCAAACCTTTTTCCACCACGAAACTTCCTCCCCCTCAACCCTTTGAGACAATAACCTCCGATATCCAGATGCAACCGTGTAGTGCCCCTTTGGATTAGGAGACCAAGCAAGAATATCCTTGTCCCTTAGAGGGTTACATTGTCTGCTCAAAAGAATACTGTGCAGAACCCTACAATCCTCTTCCATGCCCATAATCGGCCACTCCTCAGGTGTCAACCATCTAGAACTCACAAGTTGACCCTGGTAAGAAATCACCTTAAAATCACTTACCCGTGTCCAGCCAACATCCTCGAAGCTCCTGCTCAAAGCCATCAAATCAGGGAACTGTGATAGGATGGGAGGGTACCCATCCCAGGAATCATACCAGAATTGAACCTCCGTCCCTCTCCGACAAATCCAAAATAAACCATCCTTGATAAGCACCGCTCCCTTCTTGAGGGTAGCCCAAACCGCTGAGCCCTTACCTAACAGGGGATAGCGAGGAATATCATCTCCAAGAGTACCCTGGAGGTACTTATAGGACAAAATCCTAGCCCAAATCCTATCCTTCTCCATGCACCATCTCCAATAAAGCTTCGCCGCCAACGCTGTCCCAGCCAGAGAGGACTGTCTCAACCCCAAACCCCCCAGCTGCTTAGGACGACAAACAATATCCCACTTAACCAAACTCCATTTGGAAGTCATCACACTACCAGCCCATAAAAACTGTCTTGCCAAAGAGTCCAACTCAGAAACAAAACCCGCCGGAGCCACTTGGAGCATACACCGATAAATAGGAAGAGCCTGGATAACAGATTTCAGCAGTTGCACCCGCCCAGCAAAGGACAACCAACGATTGGTCCAATGGGTAACCTTTACCCGAAATTTATCCAGAATAGGCTGCCAAGATTCCCTCGATAGTCTGCCCACCGAGATAGGAACCCCAAGGTAAGACATAGGAAGAGTCCCTATCTGGAAGCGAAGAATTTGTGCAATTCGCCTCTGAATAGGATTCAGAGTATTAAAGAAATAGATGGAAGACTTAGCTTCATTGATTGCTTGACCTGAAGCCTCAAGATACATATCCAGCACCCGTCGAATATTAGTAGCCTCCCTAACAGTAGCCATCCCCATCAAGGCAGTATCATCCACAAACTGCAAGTGGGACGAAGGGGGTAAGTCACCACCCCACCTCCACCCCTGAATAAGCCCCAGCTCCACCTGGCTCCTTAGAAGGCGCCCCAAGCCTTCCACCAGCAAAATGAAAAGGTAAGGGGAAAGAGGATCACCTTGTCTTATCCCTCGCGAAGCCTCAAACAACTCCGAGTGCATCCCATTAGTTAACACAGAGAAGGACACAGACGAGATGCAACTCATGACCCATTGGATCCAATCATCCCCAAAACCAAAAGTGGCAAGGATCCTCTGAAGAAAAGACCATCGGACTCTGTCATATGCCTTCGCCATGTCCAACTTGATAAACATAGCCTTATCCCTAGAGTTAGCCATCGAATGGATGGTCTCAGTAGCCACAACAATACCATCCAGAATCTGCCTGCCTTCCACAAAACCACTTTGCTCCTCAGATATGAGTAATGGCAACCACTTTTTCAGCCTATTCGCAATAAGCTTCGAGATAACCTTATACACCACATTGCACAAGGATATAGGCCGGAAGTGGCTCATCCTATCCGCTCCATCGCACTTTGGAATAAGAGCCAGAAAGGTGGAATTCAGAGCCTTTAACATTTGCTTGTTCCGCTGCGACTCCTTGACCACTTCTAATAAATCCAATTTGATAATTTCCCAAAACTCTTGGAAGAATTCAACTGGGAAACCATCAGGGCCAGGAGCTTTTCCTTTCTTCATTTGAAACACCGTCCCCTCTAATTCTTCAAGAGTGATCTCCCCCATAAGATCCATTCTCATCTCCTGAGACACCAAGTGGGGGATGCAGGAAAGGACCTGCGCCTCTCCCACCGCACACCCCTGCAAATCCTCTCTAAAAAGGATAGAAAAATAATGGACGGCCTCATCAGAAATACTCTGAAAAGACTTCAACCTCTCTCCCCCGTCAGAAATCAAAACAGGAATAGAGTTACCATGCCTCCTCGCCTTCACAGAATTGAAGAAAAAGGCTGAATTTTTATCCCCCTCCTGAAGCCAGTCAATCCGAGATTTTTGTTTCCAAAATATCTCCTCCCGTAATTCCCATTCCTCAAGATCTTTCAAAGCCCTAGATTCCTCCTGCAACAGAGCCTCAGACACCCCATTCTCCCTCATCAACCTCGTAATACCATCCAACTTACCTTGCGCATCAGACTTGGCCTTAAAAATGTTCCCAAAACATTGCTTATTCCAACGTTTAATCTTATACTTAACAAACTGAAGAAGCTTCGTAAAGACATACATTGCCGTACCAAAAGATGGTCTTCCCTCCTGCCACCACCGAGCAACATAATCATGGAGAACAGGATCCCGAAGCCACATAAGCTGGAATTTGAAAGAGGGCTTGTGGGTCCGCCCAACCGGGCTGATAGAAAGCTTAATGGGCCAATGGTCTGAACCCCTCCAATCCAAGATCTCTGAGCACGTAACCCACCTATCACCCACCCAAAAGCAAGAAACCATAAATCGATCCAACCGCTCTGCAATGCCATTTTCACCAGAGCGTCGATTATTCCAGGTAAAGTGGCCATTACCTGGCTTGATATCAACCAGATTCAATGCAGAAATATTATCCTGAAAGAGGAAAGCGGAAGCCTCCAATCTCATGGTACCCCCGCGCTTCTCAGCAATCTCAGTGATAGCATTGAAATCACCCCCAATAATCCATGGCAAGTAAGGGTTCATAGATCGCACATACCGAATATCTGACCACAAAAGCTGCTTACCCTGCAAATCTACAGGCGCATAAATGTTGGAGAAAAGTACCACTTCCCCCGATTCATAGCAAGAGGCCACCATAGAGATAGAGGACTTGAAAGAAAACCACCAAAGGGGGAAAATCCTCTGAGGGTTCCATAAGCAGGCAACCCCACCAGAGGCACCCAGAGCACCAATACACTGACAATCACCATTCATCCAAATCTTAGGCATAATACCCATCATACCATCCACAGAAAGCTTTGTTTCCTGTAAAAAGAGAATATCAGGACACTGACTTCTAACCAAATTCCGAACAGCTTTTTGTCGAGGGCCACTGTTCAAGCCCCTAACATTCCAGGATAGGACAATCATTTCAAAGGGCTGGTAAAGTGCGAGTCCAGAGTCTTAACTGACCCTGATTCCACCAAATTTTCCCCAATCATCTTGATCTTTTCCAAGTCCTTCTTCCTGCCCAGCTTAGACCCTTTCTCCACTCCACCTTTCTTAAAATCTTTTTGAAGGATGCCTAATTGAGGAGACGTCTTATTACTTTTTCCTCCCACCAAACCAACTTTCTGCTCAGGGATAGTCCCAGCCACTTTGTCTTTTACCACCATGCTACCTGATTCTCTTTGAGCCTCTATCCTTAAGTCTGATTCCATCTGCACGGATCCCACCAGCTGAGGGACGAGGGAGACCCCAGGGCTGATCCCCTCTTGACCAAAGTCTCCCCCGCCAAGATCAACATCCTGAACAACCGAATCCACTCCCACCTGATGGTTTGCCATTTCCGGCTCCACCAACTGCCCTTGCTGCTCAGCCCCCAGCTTGCCCTGATCCAAATCAACCAACCCTGGATTCACTTCTTGCTGGCTAAGACCCTCCAACACCTCAAATCTGTTAAAAGAATCCTCATCCTGTCTTTCTTTCAGAGGCCTTTTAAGCCCCTTATTTCTATTCCGAGGTCTGACCGGTAGAAAGCCATCCTCCCCAGGACCACCACCCTGAATAGGGCCTTTCCCCTTATCCAACCCAGAAGGATTCCTAGGTGGCAGGGAAGTATTAGTCTCCAAAGGCTTGGCTCTTGGGCATCTACGCAGTAAGTGACCATACTCATGACACAACCGACATCTAAAGGGTAAAGTCTCATAATCAAGTTGTTGAACCCATGAGTAAGAGCCTGCACACACTTCTAAAGCATCTGGCAAGGGTTTACTTAAATCAATTTCCACACAGAATCGGGCAAATGTCATTACCTTTTTGAACTGTGTCTGCTGCGAAGAACCAACAGGTTTACCAAGCATTGAGGCAAGTAAATGCAGAACATCCTCCCGCCAACACTCAACCGGTAACCTCGGCAACCTAACCCAAACGGGAACCCGACTAGGAATCTCCTCAGCCGGATTGAATCCTGCATGCCACGGCTTGATAAACAAGCCCACCTGGTTGTAAAAATAAGGGCCTCCTTCAAAAACCTTGATCTTATCTGCCATGCAGTCAAAAGTGACCATGAAATAGTTATTAGCGAGGAGCCGAATCTCCATCTCTCCTATTGGCATCCAAGTCCTTCGGGCCCATGTCTCTAGAAATTGTAACGAAATCTTTAGACCCAGAAATTTACAATACAACGAGTGTCTTGAGTAGTACTCAATATCATCCTCGAGCATCTCCATCGGGATCACAACATTGGGCCTTTCTTTGCACCGTTCAAGGCACCCATTAATCTTGGGAACACGAAACCCTCCTGACAAACCCTCCACATTCTTTTCCACATTCTGAGAAAATAAAATATTATCGTGAAGATGAGACCCCGAGGGCAAGGGCTGCGAACCAAGAGCGGAACGAAAATCTAGTTTAGGTCCCTCCCCCGAAGGCTCCCCTGACTCCATTGAGAAGAAAACGACACCGACAGAGAACCAAGCCTACGACAAACACAGGAGCACAAGCTCCCACACGAGGGATAGCCCCCACACGCACCCACCAAGGAAGGGCCCCCACAAAAACCCTCCACTCCACTCCTCACAAGCTCCGATCGCAGATCTCACCACTCACCCACACCCCACACCACAGCACCACAAAGCCCCACTCGCAGCCTCAAACTTCACCCACCCCGCACGACCCCACACCTCACCACAACCGCCCCCCACGCAGCTCCAAATGAGGGAATACAACAAATCGAAGACTACTGCCAACCCAGCGGCACCCACACAATGAATAAACCACGCCCACCAGCAAGGAGATCCACCGCCGCCGGCCCAAAACCATTGACAGCAACAGAAGACTGGCAGGGACCAAGAACCACCAAGAAGGACGGGAAAATCCGCACAGGCAGCCAGAAAAAACCCCAAAACAACAAGCAACCGCCCTCCCCTCCGTGAACAGACGAGAAAAACAGAAAAACGAGCTAGGGCACGGGCGCCCTAGCTCGGCTCGCACAGACCAGACGCGCCATCTCTTCTCCGTCCGGGTCACCTTTCACTTAGGTTATCTACTCAGTTGTTTAATATTTATAACTTTGTAAGTATTTTTTTTAAAGTTTTATAAATTTAATATTTATAACTTTGTAAGTATTTTTTTAAAGTTTTATAAAGATTAACTTGAAATCATAGGAACTTATATATAGAAAAACATAACATGAACATCAATCATTTGTATTAAATTAGAACACACATACTTTCAATTTGTTAACAAAAAATAATATAACATAGTTTTTCTTTAACACATTCTAATAAATAATAAAGTTTATGTATAATAAATAATTTGTAGTTTTTTTAATTGTTGTTAAATAGGCATCTTAAAAAATGCTTACATCTTCATTAACATTCATTTCAACAGTATTAAATATGATTTCATTATATTTTTCATCATTGTTTATTTCAATTGCCATATATAATGCTAGACACTAAAATTTAGTGAAAATTTTCCCCAAACTTAAAATTTAATGTTTTTATTAATGATAACTTTGTAAGTATTTGATTTTAGTTTTTATAATTATTATCTTAAAATTATACCAACTTGTATATAAGAAAAGATAACATCAACATCAACCATTTCCATTTAATTAGAACACAAATAATTTTAATTTGTTAAAAAAAATAGTTTCACTTAGTTAAACATTTATGCACTGGTAATAAGTTTTGAACAATATTTTTAAAATATTTTCAAAATTGAATTTAGCTATAGATAAAATGTATAAATATTTTGCAAACATTTGTTAAATAATATTTCAAAAATACTTTTAGTTTGTTAATCATTTGTATACTGGTAATTGTGTATTATTGCTATCGTGAATAATAGTTCAAACTTTAATTGTCACATTGGACTTGATGGCATGCAATGTAGGTATCCCATAGTGTGCATGTAACAACTTAAATGATGGCATGACCTGATGCACCGTGAATATGATGGATTAGTTGAACTTTAAAGTAGCAAGCAACCATTCCTCAGGTGGTCCTGTGTGATAACTAATCTGTGATTGTCCTTTAAGAAATCTAATGAATTTCATATTGAGCTCATCACATAGATTGTGTTTTTTAATGGTTATTGTTGGCCTGATAGTGACCTTCCAAATGCATCCTGCAAGGTAAAGATAACAAACCTCATGGTATAGATGAATTGACCAATCACAAAAATCTACAATTTCAATCTGAATATTGTTAAATTTTATATCCAAGTTCATTTTCACCTTGGATTCATAGATAAAGTTAAAGTACATAACATAATTATTAATTTTTTTTTGGTTATTTTCTAGTTCATTATTGATGATTTTCTTGACCATCTTCTCTCTCAACCAATAACAAGCACTCAACTCCTCTATACGAAGGAGGACATTGAATGGAAGATGACAATGATACTTCGATAACTAAATGGAAACCCATGATGTATGCACATTATGTGACATCTTCCTTACCTGTAGGAAAATCATTATTTTTTTTTACATTAGTATTAAATAGGGGAAAATATATATTTTTCAACTTTTGAGAAAATTGCATATAAGAGATTAAATACTAAGCAAATTTATGATATCAAAGAAACTCAAAATATATTAAATTCATGTAGTAAAAAATAATTGAATATGTGAAAAACATATGAAACACACCAATTTGTAAAATTATGTGGTGAAATATGAAGAATCCACATGGGTAGCAAATGAATTTTAGATTTTCTACAACTCACTAGAAACATTTGAAAAGTATCATAATTGTTTCACATTAGGAACATTTGTTTGTTGAATTTTCAATGCATTAAACATAGAAGAATTTTTAAGTACCATAACACATAAAATCATATAAATACATTACATTTAGAAATTTGAGAAGAGTCATTGAAACAAAATTGAAGAAAATATATTTCATCAATTATTTTCTAAAATTTTAAGTCCATTTTCTTTAGCCTTTCTTTTGGCAAGTTGCCTACCCTTTTTCATGTTTTCATAATGGTCATATGTGAATGGTGGCATAATTCTTAGGTCGTGTAGAGACTTTGCACAAGAAATGACAACAAATGTCAATCTTGTTCTTTCTCTTGGTCTAATATCAATAGTGGCTTTCAAAAGAGTCAAACCCTGTGATTTGTGAATTGTTAATGCCTAAGCCTTGAATCTTAATGGCATTTGGATTATCCTCCCCCTTTGTATTGTTGTAATTGGAATTGTATTTGGATTACGGTCATCAAATGGTATTCCTGAATAGTTTTCAAACTCAACCATTACATATGTTGGTGGTTCTGGTGGACCACTTCTAGGTTTGTATACAATCTTTCAAATATATCCTAGAGCTCCATTTACAAGACCTGCTTGTATCCAAAGATTTTAAGTCAACATTACAATAGCATCTTTATTGATCAATAATTCTCTATCAAGCTCATCATTTGAGCATCCTTCTGTTGCATTAATACTTCTTGATTTTGTTGCAAGATTACTTGCAACAAGATGCTTCAATGAGTATAGCATTTTTTTGTTATGTTTATGAACATTATCATTTGTTGAGAACAAATGAACACCATTGTCAAACTCCTCATTGCTTGTTGCATCAATGGTAATAACGGTTCTTCTCATAAGTAATCTTCAATCATCAATTGTTGGGTTTACATCTCTAAGATTTGTCAAAAGTTGATGAAATCTCTGTTGAATGTTTTCTCCATCTTGTCTAAATACTTTATCTAAAGTAACCACAGTTTTGAATTCTTCCCATAGAAACCTAGCTCTTTTTTGTTGTTGTCATATGCTGGTCTATCATTAATAGGAGGCAACTGACCCAAATCTCCAACCAAAATTATAGATATAATTGAAAGATAAACAATGAATTTTTTTAGCTAATATATACCTTCATATCTATATAAACTCCATAACGTGAATTACTTGTATTAGAATATAAATTAGTCATTTTTGTTAATCATAATTATGTGTATACCTACAAAGTTAATGTTTGCATTTTGTGGGAATGCTTGCCAGAGTCGAGAATCTATGTTCTCTAGCATGTTCTGACCTATGAAATGCATTTCATCAATCAAAATGTATTTGATGTTGTTATCTCTTCTTGAAAGCTCGTTAGCCTTGTTCCTCCTAGTTGAGAAATATCTCTTATTGGGATTCTCAATTTTGAATGTACTGTGGATGCGCCAATGTTGAATGTTGCAACTCCAGTTGGTGCAAGTAATAGAAGGGAGAATAACTCGAAGTCGTTGCATTTTCAAGAGTTTGTCTAATAGAACTAATTAGATACAAAATTCCTATTCCTGTTGTTCCTTGAATTATCATCTACAAGGGTGGTGGATTCTGATTATTATGGTAGTGTACCATAATTATGTTGAGCGCCTTCCTTTGTTTATCACTAAGATTTGAATAGTCAGTACACTATGGTATGTCATCATGTATGAGACACCCATGTTCTCTCATGCTGCTAATGAAATTCATTGCTTGATTTGTGTACACTTCACCTTGGTATTCATTACACTGATTTGTTTGTCTATCAACATCTCTTCTACCCAACATATCTATTTCTGATATTTTGATATTTTGACCGTTATGTAGTCTTGATATTATTTCTCATTCATGCTCAATAATATTTTGTTGAATAGTTTCATTGTCTTCAATTTCAGAATCACTGATGTTTTCAATATTTTCTATAGTTTCTCTTCGCTCCATGTGCCAATGGTTATACTGAAATGACTCCCAATTTTCTATTATGGAGTCATTATCGTGACCAATATCTATTTGTGCATCATGAAATGGTTTGTACAATAATAACTCTGATAAGAAAAAGTCATTCCATTTTTCTAACTGACGTGGAGGAATGAATAAAAATCTAGGGAATACTCTGACAATAATAGTTGTTTGTCTTCGTTCCCATTTGTTATCTCTTTTTCTTTTACGATTATATATCCATGACTTGGCTGCATCAATTAGTATTATAGCTTCCATACATAAAGGCCTTGTTTTGTATCCATCGATGAATTTTATTGACTGTTCTTCATTATTTTTTCATCATTTATACTTATAGGTTTGAACACCTCACGTGATACATTTAGAGTGACAAAATTTCTGCTACTCTCTACTAATGGAAGTTCTAGTAACATGTGACATGTTTCTTAAGCTCCAATATCCCTTTCTATAACAATATCTATCAAAAGCCTTCTATATTCTCTTGCAGCTAAATCATCTACATTTTTGTGTTTGTAAGACGCATCAACATTTGTTGGTATGTTTCAAAGCTTTTCTCTGCTTTTGTTGCATACTTTGTAATATATTTTATCATGGAATTTTTAGAAAGAACAAGTTGCCAATATATATGTGCTCTCCACAATTGCAATATGTAGTGATTATGTGAGTTTACTCTATCATCATTTCTGGTTGGCTAACTTGTTTCTATGTCTTCATATAATTTTGACCCCTCTAAATTCAATGTCCAAGTACTATACCTACAATCAATATAAATATGTCATCTATTTTAGTATTTGACAATTATATTATATTCCACTTTGATATAAATATTTTAACTTGTTAAAAGAGTTACCTGCAAACCATTGTTCCTCTCTTTTTCATAGGCATGCACCTTCCCTACACATTGTGTGTCGCTGTACACAGTTTAGGATTTCTTCATAGTCCTGGTCAACATCTATCTCTGTAAGTTGTCTTGTATCTCTAAGACATGGATGTATAGAATAATTTTGGAATGCCTACAGTTGGAAATGAAAATATATTAGTCATATTGTAGACTATAAATAGTTTATTTAATATATTGCATGCATACATCCAAAATTTTTAAAACATGCCTGTATGTTTGGTTGATGTGGATCTATGCTAGGATTCCATGCCTAAACAATACAATGGAAATATCTTTCAACACTTTTTCATTTTTCTTCATTTGACCAATTAATATTGTCCATATTCGGTGCTCCATGTATCCATATGAATCCATGGACATGTGGCGATCCCCTATGTTGCCACTCATATCTGCACCAATAATCTTTTACTTTCATTCCTTTTTCTAGTATTTCTTTTTTGAATATTGAATGTCTTAAGTGCATGTAATGTGTGACTATATGAGGATAGTCAATAATATTTTGTTTTCTCCAATTTTGAGCCTCCCTTGGAGTAGATGGTTGTGTTCCTGGCATTAATGCATGCAAATAAAGCCAATACATGTCTGCAACACTTAAGGTGAAGAATATTGTAGGAGAACCTATTTGATGAATCATGTCAGTCAATTTTGCATGACATTTTGTCTAGTATGGCCTTGTACCCCTTAATTTTGTTCCAAACCGCATTAACCTATCAGCTAGATGAGAGTGTGGCATGTTTTCCATATGCTCATGTAACTCATTGATGGTGAGTGACATGTCTTGAAAATTTCTTTTTACGAATACAACTAATGAATTTTGTGCACGATGCCTCATTATCATGTTGATCATAAAATATTTAAACCGTGGATGGTTACCAAAGAGATGAAAATATTGTAAATTAATAATATATATTGTACATTAATATGTATTTCCTTAGCAAATATTATAAATTAAAAATAATGTAAAATTATATATATTAAAATTACAATACTATATTATATTTTCTTTAAAATTTCATATATAGTAGAAGTATAAAAAGATTATGATAATGCATGCTTTTAAAGCTCACATATATAAAAAATATTAATCATAATATTACTTTGAGACGGATTAGTAGACAAGTTTGTGCATTATATAGCGATGCACACTATAGTGACTCCATATAAAATAAAAATAACATATTTAAAACTAAGAATAATACTAAAAATAAAAGTTTTCAAATAGCTTTAAAAATAAAGCAAAAGTTTCTTATCTCCATTGCTAAACAACAATATATATAATATTGTATTTATTTAATTTTTTTATTAGATATGCAAGATAATCTTGTTAAAAATCTTCTTAAAATTATAAAAGCGTGAAAATATTGAAAATTAATATGTATTTCTATAACAAATATTATAAATTAAAAATCATGTATTTTCTAAAAATGTATATTTTTGTTTTTTAAAATATTCTAAATTAATATGTATTTCCATAACAAATATTATAAAATGATATATATTACTATTAGAAATTAGAATATTATATTATATTTTCTTTTTCTTAAAAATTTCAAACAGTTTTAAAACAACTTTAAAAATAAAGCAAAAGTTTCTTGTATCTCCATTGCCAAACAAAAATATGTATTGATTTCAATATATATAATATTGTATTTATTTTTAATTTTTTTTATTAGATATTTAAGATTATCTTGTTAAAAATCTTCTAAAAATTATAAAAGAGTGAAAATATTATAAATTAATATGTATTTCCTTAACAAATATTATAAATTAAAAATCATGTAAAATTATATATATTAAAATTACAATACTATATTATATTTTCTTTAAAATTTCATATATAGTAGAAGTATAAAAAGATGATGATAATGCATGCTTTTAAAACTTACAAATATAAAAAACTTAAATATAATATTACTTTGCAATGGGTTAGTAGACGCCAATTTTAATGGGGAGTATAAAAATGTACACATACTCATTGATGTGAGTGTAATAAGCCTTTCAGCTTAATAATAAAAAAATTACTTTTAACAAAGCAATTTAATTTAATTATTTATTAACAAACCATATCCTTTATATTTCATTAATTAATTTAATTATTATTTAATTTCTAACTTTATTTAAATTACCTAGTAAATCAATTTTAATTTAATTAATTGATTAAACAAGGCCATATAAAACTATGAAGTTTTCCATATAATTCAATAGCACATTAAACCACAAAAACAACATGACATCCCAAATAAACACTTACTCAAACACCCAGAAAGACCAATACGGAGGGGCACTATAGTGATTGCTTGTTTTATTATGTTGATTATTGGAAATTGGGATGATTGTGGTGAATGCTTAAAAGTGGGAGTCATAGTGTAAGTTGGTTAAGGTCAGTTTCTAGAGGCTAGGAGGGAGTATTTTAGTGTGTATGGTTTTATGATGGTTTTCAATTTAGAGGTGGTATGCTAATGTTTTGGGTTATGTGACTTGTACAAATTGAAAACCCTATGGGCATGCCTCTTATCTTGGTATGGTTTCATGTGATCAAGGTTGATGTGCAAGATGGTCAATGCCTTGCTCTATGTATAGTTTTTGTGATTGTGATATGTGTGCATGATGGTCCATGCCTTGCAATGTTTTTGGATTGATATGATTATGATGAGTATGCAAGATGGTAAATTTCTTGTTTGATTTGCAAGAGTTTACTAGGTGCAAGTAGGGGGAGTGGTTCTCAATGGGGGCCAAAACCCAAAGTGGTTGTCTAGGATAACCTATTGGGAGTTTCTTAATCCATTGATAACATTAATAATGAATTAGCAGGTTGGGTAGTTTTCACATTAATCAAGATAATGGTATGCCTCACTCATGGCTCAAGTACTCGTTTAGGCTTGAGATGAGATGAGAAGGCCTGGAATGAAAAGATCAATTGCCTTGTCCTCATGAAAGGTATGTTGATTCTGCATGAGTTTGTATGGGGTTTGAAGATCGGTAGAGGTTGACACGATAACCTAGGATGGGGGTTGAAGCCTAGGAAGATCTGCCAAGATAACCCATAACAAGCTATGTGATGACATTCCTCCCTATTGCAGTCTAGCATTCCCTAGTCCTGTTCTCTCCTTTTGTTGTGTGAATGCCTCTAGAAATGATGTGTGTGGTTATATGATATTAATGTTGTTGCAGTGTTGTGTTGGAGCCATGTTTAACCTTGTTATGTTAGTCTACTATCTTCTTGACTGTTTGTTTGTAGTGGGACCTTGTGTTATCTCCTAACACAGGGGGTGGACCTTAGGGTTCCACATGGTTGAGAGGTTGGTTCTTTTTCCTCCATTGGGTTTTCCCTTGTTGCTTGTTCATGTGTATGGAGGTTGTACCTTATGTAGCAGATTATAGTTCTTGATCTAGTTTGAGGAGATAGTCTACATGTGTTGGACTTGTATATCAGTTGTACCATGTATTGTAATATTGATGTATTCCTTCCAATTGTATTCAAGGAAGCATTATTGTAAGCAATGTAATGATATAACGAATTATGATGTACTCTCATGTAATGTAATTTTAATATACATTTGTTAGTTATTTATATATGATCTTTAATGATTATTATTCAGATGGGGGTATGTGCAGGATCATGATGGGCCAAAAAGTGGCAATATGATGAGAATTTGTAGGGTATGTGGCTAACGACTTTTTTTACCCAAAATTGATGAAACGAAAAGGGTTTTTAAAGGAGATTCTCAGATTTCCACTAATATAAATTATGCTTTACTTTAAATTTAATAAGTAATTATTATTCATTTTCTATTTAAATTATGACTAAAGTCCTGATTGATAGGTTGATTGAAAAACATCTATAGCTTTCAAACAATATCACATTTTTTGAATCCAAAAAATGCATCACATTCTATGCTTTGCATACTATAGGATTACAAAAAGAAAGAATGAATTTCATGAAGTTTTGACCAAGTTAAGGTGGTCAGACACCCGAATTTTTATATTTTTAAAAATTTGTAATAAAAAATTCATAATTAATTATTTACTTGGAAACAAGTTACAAAAAAATATGCATCACATCGGGACATGAGTCCTCTACTTATATCTAAAATATTATAAAAAAAATATTATCATTTTATTGTGGTTAGGTGGTTAGATAGACACCTACTTATTTTTTTTTTCCTAAATTTAAGTACTCTGCATTGAAATTTCAAATTTTCACTAAATATATTTCTTTTAAAAAAAAACCTAGTAGTTTAGAAACTACATTCAATTTGCTACAAATTTTTTTCTTACATATTTTTGAAATAATATAGATAACTTATTCAAATATTTTATGTCAAGTTGCCTAACTCCAATTTTTTTGAATTTTTTGCCACTTAAGTGCCTATTTTTTCCATGATGATCCTGCACATACCCATGGAATGTTATGGATTCATGCATGTTGTTAAATCATTTAATGTGATGGATTAAAATGAACTCTTGATTAATAGTTAAATCATGGCTAATGAAATTATTCTAGATGTGTTAATAACATAGTTGTAGACACTAAAAATTGTCCTAGACCTGTAACTCTAATTTTGCCATAATTCTTATCTTCATTTTCATAATTAAATAATGTTAATTATTTAATTATTTTCTAAAGTCATTTGTCCTATATTAATTAAATAACTTTAATTATTTAATTAATTTATTCTTACCTTTATTCTTCCTCAACAAATTAAATAAATATTATTTATTCAATTACGTCGTTAATTAAATCTATCTTCTTTCTAAAATTAAATAAACTATTATTTAATTTATTCCTATGACACTTTCAACTATAATTTAATAATTATTTTAAATTATTTAATTATTCCTTAGCCTTTTCTCCCTTTAATTAAATAAATCTTTGTTTATTTAATTTAATCCTAAAATCTTGAATGTTGAGTTAAATCATTATTTAATTCATAAAAAGATTTATCCATGACATATTCCTCTATAATTAGATAATCTCTTTGTTATATAATTAGTCATTTATCACTTAAGTCTAGATATAATTAGATCATTCAGTTATCTGGTGAGATAATATCTGATTATCGTTAATGAATAGACTTTTTGTGTTAATCAGTCTATTATCTAGATTATGTCTTATCTTCTACATGTAAACCTTTATTAATTAAATAACTTTAATTATTTAATTAATTTATTCTTATCTTCTATCTTTATCTTTTAGATGCAATCTTTATTCTTCTGTGTCTCGACTAGTTTCCACTATTGATTAAATTATTATTTAATTTAATCCCCACCATTCATGCTTTATCACTCACACTAATTCAACCCTAACCCTATTACATGCCACATCTTTTAATCTTGATCGTCGGTTAATTATCTTTAATTTGAGCCTATCATTCAAAAATCATATTTTCTATAAATTGGCTTTACCTTCATCATTATCACCTCTCCTGAAATCTTATGAGTTTTGGAAGCAACTTACTTTAGAATCTTCAATGTTTTGCTATTATCAAAATCATGAGGCCATACTTGCATGCTTAATGAAAATTTGAGGGCAACTATCATACAATGGTAAAATGGAGAAGGATAATGGAGGTTGTTCATGGAATTACATAGGTGTTTGGTAAAATCATTCATTTATGCATTGTTTTAACTAGTTTTCCATTGTTCTTGATTATTAGTATAGGTTTAGTTTGATTTATGCACTGTAATGCTTAACCTGTGAATTTTCCCTGTGCTATAGTAGTCATGGAACCTTAGAGGATGTAGGATTAAATTTTATGATATGTATATTGAGCATTTCACTATTACTCTTTAAAAAAAAATTGTTCCATATTTAGTCATGTGTTGTGTTGTCCTCTGGGGTTCCTTGGTAGGGCATTACAAAATTGGTTTCTTGACTTCTTTTCTTGTTCTTCTTTCCCCTACCATCCTGTCATAAGAAATTTTCAAACACCAACCACTAATAATGTTTTGAGGAAAAATTACATAATAAGCTCATAGGTCCAAGTGTTGAACTTGGTAGCTTTGATACCACATGTAATATACCTAATGTTCACCCAACAATTTTCACCTTAGTTTTAACTCAAAATATGAATAAATCAAGTTTCCAAAATAATAGAAATAAGTTTTTCCTTTTAAATAACATATTTGCACATTACATAAATAATTTTCACTTGTCATTGCATAAATGATACAACATTACATAATTCCAAGTAGATGAAACTCATCTTTTCAAACATAGATTACAATTGATCCAGATCATGTTCATATACAAATTCATAACTTACAAGAGTTCAAAGTCAAGGTGTCCTCATCTAGTTCACACTTCTTCTATTCCACAAGTTTCGGTTGTTGACTATAAGAGGGAGAACATCACCCAAGCACATTTCCTCCAACCGTAGACATAGTGGTCCCTCACACATCTTCCTAACTACAAAATGGCCCTACCCTTCAATGACGAGTTTGGTATGGAAGCCTCTAATAATTCCTACCTAAGTATAGTGTTGTGTCCTACATAACTAGTAGAGTCATACAACTATGTATACCTGCCAACTATATATAACACTCCTAACTAGATATACAATCCTTCTGCAGAGTAAAATGAAAAAGTGTATGCAACGACTTCTACACTTACTTTGGCCAAAGTTTTCATATATATAATAAATCCAATTTCTATATAGTAGTGTTGTATGTTCACCCACCCACTTACTCGACTTGAAAATTGACCTGAGAATAATTTTCCTCTTGGTTTGACCCCAATATTTAAATAACATAAACAATATTCCATTCAAAAGTGATAACACACTTATATTGATCTAATTGATCAAATAGGTTTAACCCAACCTCTTGAATACCTTGCTACATGTAACAATCTAGGATTAGTGGCTGCCTCTTATTCAAGTTCTTTGTTTTAATCATGGAAGTAATGAATCTCCTAGTTCATGCATAATTATTTAATACTCATGACACCATGTCACTGACTGGACACACTTGGTTTCAATCTAAAGCACCACTAATATGTTGATATATGTAATAATCTATAACTAAACTTGGTTTGAATATTTCTTCTTCATATTGAGTTCCAGACTCTTTATTGTCATATATAACATGGATCCATCCTTCTAGGATGCCATAACCAATCTGGTTATCCTTGACATTAAATATCATATAAAATCTTATTTTTATAGTAATGTATAATAATAAGTCAACATAATAAGCTATTTAACTTCTAATAATTCAACTAGGGACCTTTTAACCAATCCCCACTTTCCTCATGGTTCTTTCCAAGTTATCCTTTGCATAATTTATATAAGGTACCTACATTTATATGTTCATAAACAATCATATACCCTTTCCCTCAATATGACACATATATTCACATGTTTAAATGTATGACAAGTTGATATCCAATTTGAAAATAATTTTCTACTTGAGAGGAGTATGTGCTTCTGCACCTTGAAATATCCTCGCATTATGGCTTTGGATTGTTGAGATGTAAAGTCCTCTTGTTTTAAGATTAGAATATCATGAAATAGGTATTAATAGAATCTTGGTTAAAATATAAGAGTATCATTCAAGATAGTGAGGATGAATTTACTTCTAATACACACTCTAACTCTCTTGTTGAAAAATGATATAAAATATTATACAAGTGTATACCCTAACCCTAGGGAATAAACTAATCTCCTACTTTTTAAGGGTTATAATCAATCAAGAATGTAAGTTCTCCACCCATGGTTAAACTACCAACATATATATTCACAAAATAACATCTCTTAAAGATAGTTATGGCATAACACTTCTATTATGATTTCAATCCTTTTCATTTCAAAGCTACATAACTTATTCAAGTGATACAAAATACTATATGTGTTTTTGGACATTATCATAATACCTTACATTAGTTTCTCTTTACTATGTTTATCAAACACCATAATCAAGATAGCTACTTATCTTTCTATTTAGATTCCATAATCGACCTTATAAATAATCTACCTAATTGCTCAAGCCCTCATAAACTATCCATTAGCAATAGTATGTGTAGTGTAGATACCTTTACAATTTCACACTATGTTTGCATCCCCTTAATTAATTGGACTGGGTATCTTGGACTTAGGTCCTAAGACCCATTCACCCAAGGGTGAATGTGTCCCATTTAAGTTCGAGGACCTAAATTTTAGTATGTTTTTGGAAAATTTTTAATGATTTAAATTCAAGTTTCGATTGTCGGCTTTTGGAATCTAATTTTTTGGGAATTAGATAAACGCCTTTATATACAATTATTTTATCAATTCAAATCTAACTAGTAGGAACACACTTTTTGGAAAGTTCACAAGAGAAAATATTATTGTTAAGAGCATTGAAGATCGAATTTATCAATCATCTACCATAGCAATCAAGATCATATCATCATGTCAAAGTTCATGTATGTTCATGTTCATGTTTTGGAGCTAACATTGTGATGTAGGTTTCAAGCATTCAAGCATCAAATTAACCAATTAATCAAGCCAAATCATGCAAGATCAAAGCCTTAGAGTGATGTGTTTGACTTCAATCCTCTAAGGAAAACCATTAAGGGTTTTGTGAGTTGTAACAAGCAAGTGATTCATCAATTCCTTCATTCTATCAATTTTTCATTATCAAGGTTTAATTACCAACATGGGGTTTGACTAAGGCAACTCCCCATTCACCCAAAAAAAAAAAACAATTTCTTCTCTCTTTATATGTGCAAATTTACAAGTGAAGGACTGAAAGTGGATCTAAAGTAAAGTTGTCAAAGTTGTCATCATTGTTGTCAAGCTACAAAAATTCACCTACAGGTTTTATTTTTTGCTTTCTGACAATCAAACCTAGAGGAATTAGAAGCTTAGACCCAAGATCATAGGACTGCAAAAAGTATTTTTGGACCCCTGCATTAGGACCCACTCACCCTAGGGAAAACTAGTCTTGCTACAAACCCTAAAACCTACTTTTGGCATAGGTGCATACTATTATGCCCTTCTTAGATCTGCTTGCAATTTTTTGTTTCCATTTCTGTTATCATAGAATTCTAAATTTCAAGAATTAAGTCATATAGTTTGGTTAGTTAACACATTTTAAATCATCTCCCAATATTGTAATTTTTTTGTTTTTTTCATAAGAAACCAGAGTCCCAAGAGATCCAAAATAGGGTTGACTCACCTCAAGGTTGAAAGTTAATCCTATCCCTTAGTGATCTCTCTTTCTAATGAAATTATGAAAAGTGTGAGTGTGTTTGAACCTTTGGATCACATACCTTTTAATCATTCCACATTGAACAAAAGCACATTCTCCCCCCATATTTTTCTTTATTTCAATATGCACACAATGATAGCACAAACACTTTTTAATAGTAGTAATACTGAGTTTCAAAATTAAAAGAGACAAAGAGATAGATATCTTAAGCATGCTTGGAATAAAATAGCTCCAAAAATTATTCTACAACTCCTTGCTCAATGCACAATGGCTCTGCCTGCTATCTCTATTCTCAACTCTCCTTACTACAAATACTCAAATTAGACTTTCTTCACACTAAAACAAATACATTAAGCTCTCATACTCACAACTATGTTGCTCTCAAACTCACAAATATTCTGCTCTCAAAATAATATGAATACACAAAATTATTTCAAAATGAATGGGAAACCAAACACTATGCTATTGCTCTCTATTTACACAAAAACAAATAAAAGTTTCTTGCTAAAAGTAAGCTATGTTTTCTGCCACTTCTCATTTCCTTTCTAGCCACGAGTGTTTCTGGGAAAATATAGTTGTAGATTTTTATTTGAAAACAACTCAAATTCTTCCTCATAATGCCATGACCCAATTGAAGATTTCAAATTTGTTGTTTTCTATGCAATATTTTAGTTAAAAGCTCATATAAGATGGCATGTTGGAGTTAAAGTTGTGAACTATCCTTCCTTACATCGCCAAGTGTGGGATTTACACTTGATGCTACTACTTAGTCAAAGTGCCTTATCTAAAGGTTGCACATTAGTGTTTTTAGAACTCTAAACTTTCCTTTATCACATTGTGGCATTTTTCCACCTAACTTTTTCCAAATATATGGCTAAATCTAGGCACTATTATTATTTCAAACAACTATTAAAAACAACAACCATCATGCCAAATTGTGTGAAAATTATGGTACATGCCTCTATAATACCTAGTTTTCTCACCATGGAATATGGCTTCCAATGTCTTTGCTACAACCTTTAAACTGCCTACTATACTTACCCTTGGTGTGGCAGATTTTGTCATTGTTGTGGCTGTCACTGTTATTAGGTATAATATGTATTATATGTCAGTTTATATATATATATATATACATGCATAATTTAGTCTATATGTAATAATAATATATATAAATAAATATATTATTATCACTCGATTTTTATATGTATATATAGATACATCAACTATATAATAATATATATAATAATATATATATATATTTATTTATACAACAATCTATGTTCGTCAAATATATATTAATACATGTATATATACAAAAAACCATTAAATATAATAGTATATATTAAAATACATATTCATGATAATATAATAATGTATATATATATATTAATATATATTCATGACATTCATTTAAATTAAATAATATATAAATGTTAATATGTATTCGATAATATATATTATATGCCTCTATTATCGTCATTTATATTACTTATATACATACACATATATATGCTTCAATTAAATATCGACCACCTAAATGTTCCATTGCATACCTATCTATACATTCCCTATATTCATATTCATTTACATATATATATATATATATATATATATTCACATACACATTTCACATATTGAATCACATGCACAAGAGTTTTGTTATTTTAAATTTATTTGATTATACAATCAAGGTGGTTTTAGAGATGACTAAAACATAGTTTTACCTATCAACCAAAAATATTTGAACTTAGGTTTAGCGCTTACCGACACAAATCTTTAGACTGACTTGACAAGGTTCCTTTAACCTATGCATTGTGTGTGTGTGTGTGTTAACTTAGATAGACATAACAATGGTTCTCATACCAAACTCCTCTCCTTGGTGATAGTCTCCTTCCCCTTTTGGGGGGTTCAAACCTTTCCCGCATCCAACTTAGTGCAATATGTACACAACTAGCTGATACATATAAATCATATTCATCATATATCATAAGCATCATTAAATAATTTTAAATGTAATTCATCATAATGCATATTCATACATTTCATTCATCCATTGAATGCCATCAAAACATAATCTTGTATTTATAATCATATTTACTCATAAAGGTAAAATTAATCTGGTAGCTTAAAAATGGTGTGTAACACAATATACATGGGAAGCATACATTTAGGTATATTCTCCATTAGAAGACAAAGTGTCACATGAGGACCAAATTCTCACTCTCACACTCGCCACCCAATGTCTCATGTTTCTTTATGGAAAACTACTTGCTCACCTTAAAAATAACTTAAAGTAAAATATTAAGAAAATATGAAAAGGATTAATAGCATACCCTAGTCTACAATTATGTAGCTTTATATATTAGATATTAAAACCTACTTATGTCCTTAAAAATAAAATATTGACATGAATAGTTCCTTTAGGTTAAAGAGTAAACCATCCCCATCAATTGTAAAATGGATAAGTATTGGAGCCATTTGATCAAGTTAAAAAATAAATCATTATGACAAAGAAAAAAATCAAGAAGCAAGAACAACTGGATACCTAGACAAGAAATACATGTTTATATTCTAAAAACTTAATTTTGATCAAATGACAAGTAGATTAGTGTTGTCATTATTAGTAATGGGGCACACATAGACCATGATTTTCTTGGAATATCTCATGTTGAGACCTTATCTTAATTTTTATATTAATCTATGATTATACACAATCAACCATTTAATATGAAATCCTCTTTCTTGATACAAGAAATAAATAAAATCTGATGCAGGAGCATCCAGTGGTGTAAGGGCAATCTTGCATCACCCAAAAATAGTTAAATTTCAAGTTTCTTGGTTTTTAGATGTTTTTACATTTTTGGATACCCTTTTCGTCATAATGAAATTTCCAATTTACGGTTTTTATTTTCTATTCCTGGGTTGAAAGATATTTTAGTTTTAGTTTCCCAGATTTGCACATGAAAATCTTCCGAGTTAGATTTGAGGCACTTAGAGTTCCCGAAACGCCCTGAAACTTTCCGAAATCGGCAAAGTGGATTTCTAGTGCGTTATTAACTTTGAGACCTTTCCAATGGGTCAAATGGCTTGCGAATCAGAGTCCCGAATCAAAAGAACTTATGGCCCCGGGAAGTTGGCGCACTTTCTGGAAGATACAATTGCAAATGTTCTTTTGAAATTTGAACTTCAAGTTGTAATTTTTGGCGCCAAACCGCCTAAACTCAAATTTGAATGTTGTTTTGGCTCCAAACTAATGAGGAGCTCTATTTATGGGCGGGTTTCTAATTTTTGGGTAGTTTTTTGGGGACAAGCTTGCATATTGTGAAAGGGTTATTCTGTAGCTTTCTGTAACTTGCATGTGTTGTAGAACTTGGGGATTTGACATCCTCTGCATGTAAGAAGCTCCATTTTCTGAATAATAAAATTATTCTCTTGTTTGTGGGTTATTTTCTAAGTCTCGCCATGCCCTCATCAAGTGGTGGTATTAGAGGCTTTGAGCCGCGGACAAGTCGCCGTGATCATGAGGAAGTTCGGCACTGTGACCGTGTTGTGGT
>VDFB02237008.1:148590-224885 GCA_007258455.2 Sequoia sempervirens
TTTTGGGTAGTTTTTCGGGGACAAGCTCGCATATTGTGAAAGGGTTATTCTGTAGCTTTCTGTAACTTGCATGTGTTGTAGAACTTGGGGATTTGACATCCTCTACATGTAAGAAGCTCCATTTTTTGAATAATAAAATTATTCTCTTGTTTGTGGGTTATTTTCTAAGTCTCGGGCTGAGCCCTCATCAAAATCAAAATGAAACAACAAAAAATATGGTTTGGAATTGATTGAAAGCAAAAGGAGGTTCACCAAAAATGATAGTAGATAGACCTATTCTCCTTTATTTCACTAGGAAACAAGATCCACAAAATGAAAGAATTTCCAACCAAAAGGTGAGTCAAGTCAAGGTGTGAATTTTTCGATTTCTTTTTTTGCAAGGATGAGGGTCTTGATTAAACAACACTTTGGGGAGAAAGATTAAAAATAGCAAACTGAATCCAAAATGAAAACTATAGCTTCAATTTAATGGATTATGCTCAATTATGATGGAACTAGAAATCAAAATGCAAATCTGAGAAATGGAAGATGATGTACATACCAATTACCAAAAGTAATTTATCAAAGCTAACTAAGGACCAATTACCCTATGGTGAATGGGTCTTGTATAGGGCTCTATAAAAAATGGTTTATGGGTTCTCTTCTTTTGTGTCTGCACTTTGAGATCCCTGATTTTCACAATTAGAAAATTGAAAATAAATCTTGTAGGCGAGTTTCCATGAAATTGCAAAAATGATGACAACAAATGCAACTTTGACAACTTTGCAATTTTTCTCTTCAAGAGATCTTCCACCTAAAATTTTCAAATACACATCAAGAGGGAAATTTTTGTTGTTGTTGGTGAATGGGGGTTTTCCTTGGTCAAACCCTATTTTGGTAATTAAACCTTGAATTAAAATGAAATAGCATGAAAGGAATGATGAATGAACAAGAAAATGTCACAACTCACCAAACCCTTATTTGAACCTTGGAATGTAGATCTGCAACTAGCATGAAATGAATTCAATGGATGTGGATCTTGATCTTGAAACTCGATTTGAAGCAATGCCTTTGAATGCTTGAATTGATCTTGAACACTACATCAACATATTAGCTCAAATAACATGTATGATGCAAGAAGACTTTGACACATGATAATGAATCTTGATTGTTGCAATAATTCTTCTATAAATCTACTCTTGAATTCCTTGAAAATCTCCTAGAATGCTCTCTTGAAAATTCTTAGCTTGTTTGAAAGTCTTAGATTTTTCTAGGTGAAACATAGTGAAATGACCTCTTATTTATAGGTATGTAACATTAATTTTTTGAAATTCAAATAACACAAGATGACATGTGAATATACATTTGAAATCATTGAAATACCACCAAAAACATAATAAAAATTTAGGTCCTATGCCTAAGTGAGGACCCATTCGCCCTTGGGTGAATGGGTCCTAAGTCACTTACCTAAGACACACATTCTCTAATGATAAATATTATGCCATCGAATTAATGAATTTCAAGTTTTCCTTTTTGAAAATTGTAATTAATTAGGCTTGGATTTGAATTAAAGGGGCCAATTAAGGAAAATTATTTGAGTAATTATTTAATAAAGCCTTAGATGAGTGTGAAAGTGTAAAGATACACCCTACAACACCAAAAATAAGGCACAGTCAAGTCCATTGGAATTAACATGGCCCTAAACGTAATGTGAATATGTAAAATACATATTAAAACACTAAATTAAGGCATAATTTAGTTCATTTTATTATTACTTATTCCTAAATTAAGTGTCAAAAAGGGATAATTTTTCCTACACTACATTTAGCCCCCACTTTAGTGAGAGTATGACCCCATGTCAAACTCGCACTAAAGTAGACATTCAAGACATATGTATGCATGGCAATGACAAAGATACTCAATAATACAACATCAAAGCCTAGAAGGAAGGGAGGTGGATCAAGTTTTGGTTGTCCAATGCAATGTGGATCAAGTCTAGGTTGTTTTTCCAATACATTCACAAGTAGAACTTGATGTCCACTATACAAATAACACATACGCTCACACGAGCTAATGAAACCTTAGGATGTCCATTAGGTGAGCCTCCAATGGGTGGAAAATGAGACAATATTATTAGGCTACCATACCATATCAAAGCCAACTTCAATAAGGTACCAAAATATGAAACTTTGAGCTTCACAAGGCCTAATAAGCTGTATTATGCTAAGCACTCATGAAAATGGGCAATGCTCTACTAGCAAGAAAGGTGTGTTATGCTTGGTGGCCTTGAATTTAGAGGTTTGAGCTTCAAAAGGTTAACAAGTTGTATTATGCTAAACACTTATGAACATTATATATATATGGGTTTATTCAAAGGGACTTCACTTAGTTCATGTAAGGTATCTTCTTAGGGATCATCATGCTTAATGTCTCCAAGAGAGGAAAATTATAGAATAAGAGGATCACAAGTTAAGGAATGCAATGTGTAGCATCACCACTAAGAGGAAAGTTGTACGCTAAGAAATATCATGCTCTTGGAGGACATCAAACCTAATGCCACCGCCACTTGAAAAGGGAACATCACAAGAAAAAAAATCATATAATGAAACATGAATGTTGATGTATGCCCCCACTTTAAAGCAATTGCTAACACCATTGCTGTGAGTAATTAGCTTCAAAGTAGAAAATATTCAATACAAACCATAAAGAAGACATGAGAGCTTATTTAGAAATCCCTATGTCAAGTCATATGTTCTTGAATGAAACTACATCATGAAAGGGAAAGGGAGGGGTTTCCCCCAAAATGAAAACACATAAGGGATATACGGATTCAAGGTAAGTATATCTTTGCTAAAATGTGGTTATAGAGCTCAAAAATGTCATCATTCCCCAAATACTTGCAAAACAAGAAGAATGACACATAGAGAGAAA
Source organism: Sequoia sempervirens (assembly GCA_007258455.2). NCBI lineage: Eukaryota > Viridiplantae > Streptophyta > Pinopsida > Cupressales > Cupressaceae > Sequoia > Sequoia sempervirens. Next base: position 151,501 of record VDFB02237008.1, read on the forward strand.
AAAAAAGATTTTGGGTCAACATGAAAAGACCTAAATGTCTCAATGGCTTGCATCATCCCCAAAAGGAAAACACAAGACAAAATAAAAGATAAATATTTATGACATTTAGAAGAATGTAGGTACTATAGACACGTAAAATATACCAATTGACAGTGTGCAGCTGATCCTGACTTACTAACGTCGTTTCTTCTCGAATCATCCCTCGGTCTAACCATTTAATCAAATATCCTTATTTGAGTAAATTCGTCAATATTCCTCTCTTAATTGAATAAATCACTTTATCTAATTAAGTCACTCTCCCCTGTTAATTAAATCAATCCATTTGATCTAATTATCCCTATTTAATTAAATAATCAACGTATTTGATTAAATCCCTAAAGTCTATCTATTAAATTAAATAAATTAAAACCTTATTTGATTTAATTTAACACCATATCCTTTAATTAAATAAATCAAAATCTTTATTTAATTAGTCCCTTATCATATTCCTCTCTTATTTGATTTAAATAAATCCATAAATTGGAATCAAATAAGTCACATCATCTAACCCCTCTCATTAAATTAATTAACCCTTAATTAATTTAATCTCATCCCATGTCCCATCCTCTAGACAATGCAAGTTGCACATGAAAATAGATTTAATTCATTTATTAAATCTCTATTTTCCTCACATGGCATCTTTTGGAATATTCTCTCAATTTGAATTCAAAAATTTCAAGTCAACATCTACATCCAACAAGACAATAAATTTATCTTACATGTCCTTTTGCCTTGAGCCAAGTGACACTTATTACATTTTCCCTTCCCTCTTGCATGTCATTTCAACAAATTTGAAATTCAAATTTATGCATTTATTGGCACAAACCCAAATCTTGCACATCCTTCACCCATTCATAGCTTGACAAGTGGCATTATGCCATTGGATGAATGTTAGTCCCACATAGTTTAAATTTGGATATTCATCCATCTTGAAATTCTATAAATAAAGAGCTCACATCCTTGATTGATCATCCACAAACATTGCAAAGTTATTATGCTAAAATATTTGGTCATTTCCATCTATCATTGAATTCTTAGCTAGGCTTTTTGCAGATTTGGCTTGGAGTTCTCATCTTTCATCAAAGTGGATCAATTTCCTCTTCAACATATCAAGATTTCATCATAGGAATTGGGAAAGGGCCAATTTTCACATCAAATTGGCACCAATTCCCCCATGGGATCATGAGTTTGCATTTTTTAAATTAGAATTCAAGTTATTTCATTGTCTTTATTTGTTTTTTCATTGTTTTCTTTCCTATTTTGAGTTTGTAAATGGATTTCATGGGGAATCCTTGTTTTAGCTTGCAATACCTTGTTTAACTTGTTTACTCATGTTGTTTTGTAGGTACTAGGAAAAGGGTTCACACATTTTGGCACTAGAAGGAGGGCTGCATCTCACTTTCAATAATTTTTTTTCAAAAATTTTGCGTTTTCATTCACACACAAAAAATTCCAATGTTGGGAGCTTAGCGTTGCTATTTTGGCACCGAGGGCTCATCAGTGTCACTATATGGCACCGCTTAAAACTCAAACTGCACCGCTGGACTCGTCCTGCCACAAGATTTGAATTCTAAACTCCATCGCTGGACTTGTTGACTTGTAGGACTTTTAAATTTTTTTAAAAACAACAACGCTGGAAGGAAACTGAGACACTAGGCAAAAATTGTGATGTAGTTGAGCTCTTTGTCTCGACACAGAGCTTCGTTGACTGGTAAGCGGCAATGTGAGGGCACCGTTGAGAAGGAAAACTATGATGCCATTGCAAGTTGCGATGCTGGGAGACAGTAAAAGGGGAAAATTTTATTTTTAGCACATGCTTTTGATTTATGATTAATTTATATTCTATTTTCTAGTTTTTAACTTTAGTATTTTCCAAAATCTGACTGGTTTTTCTCACTTGTAGGTTGGAAATAAAAAAAAAGGAGCATGATGATGATATTTCATCCAATCAAAGTGTTTTTAAATACTTTAGTGTTCGTTTAACACTTCTTTAATAATTTGTTATCTCTTCTTTCTTAGGACATTAATCTTCCTTTGGGTTTAAAAAGAATCTTTTTGTTTATTTCTTTTAAAGGGGTTAAAACAAACCTTAGGATCGCAACTTACTAGATTTTGTTTCTTGGATTAACAAATTGAACAAAATGTCTTACACTTGTGGTTTGGTGCTCTAAAACAAACTCACATTTTGGTTTGGGGATTAAAAAAGAACAAGTGTAACTCTATTTTTTGTGAGAGCTTATTTAAACTAAAGCCATTGAAAAAGGACGTATGCGCTTCTCTCGCGCTTTATAGCGATCTTGAGAATCAAAAGGCCTTTTTCATGACTTTAGGGTGGGACAAAGCAATCACCTCCATGCTTCGATTTGGGTTTAAAATTGAACATCTTGTGCGAGTGTGAGTGGGGGCATTATTGTGTATATTCTCTCGCCTTGTTGCCAACAAGGATTGATCGAGTTAGGAATATTGTTCTTGATTCACTTTTGTTTATCTTATAGGGTCTACCTTGGGGAAAAAGTACTCACCTAGGGGAATGACTCAACCGATAACACTCTAAAGCCAAGAGTATTTCTAGTGGGGATATAAATGTGGATATTGGAAGAAACGCCAATATCACGTGGTTGACTTTGACAAGATGGATTCGAAAGGGGACTCTTGCCACGTTGGGTCAACTCCTACGAATAGAAAGTCCGTACTAAAACCCATGTGCTAGAATTTTCCAAAATCCTTTAATCTATTTGTTGGTGCAAGAACGGTCATTCTAAAGCTGCCCCACACTTTTACAGTCTTCTAGTAGAAATGGAAAGCATGCCATGGGAGTTTCATGGGTGTTCATGCTTGGCTACCCCGTATAAGTGAGTGCCATGGAGGGGAGCTAGTGGGGTCAAGCATCTAACCATTCACTAGAGATAAGCATAGCTGGACTTGTCCAAGTGGGAATTCAATAAATATTGTCTTACACATCCATATGATTGTACTTATTCTTGGGTTACAAAATGCATTGCTTGATTGAAAATGTTTCAAAAACAAACACTTAACATCATCCAAACTTCAAACCCTTTTGGAGACAAATACCATTGACTCAATCCATATGTTATTGCTTGCCCTTAGGATTCACGTCCTTAGAGGTTCCTAAACATTGGATTATATCTCAATTTTGTCTCCTTAAGTAAACAATAGGAAAACTCTTGCCTTAAGTTCATTAAATTTCCACATAACATATCTTGTGGGGTTTGAAGAAATTAAGACATTGGACATCTTAGTTTGAAAACCTATTTACAGAAAGTGTTTTTTTTGGTAAAATAAAGACATTAAGCAAAGCTAAGAAAAATGAACTTTCATATGTGTTGAAGACTCATAACCCCAAAAGAAAAAAAATCATTGGTTGGAAATCCGAAAAATGAATGTTCAAATGAAATCATTCTTTGGTTACAAAGGTCTTTAGGAAGCATTTTCATACTCTTCAATACCTAGGTCTAGGAAAACAAAGTGTACCTTTTTTTAGGTTCATCTTAGGATCAAAACATATCAAAATATTTTTCATCCATCCTCCATCAAAACAAGCATCATCTCACAAATCACCTTTTGGAAAATATTGAAGTCATCCTTAACAAAAGGATTTTTGGAAAAATAAAAATAATCAAAATCATTGAGACTAAATCCTTGAAAACATTATCAAGAAAACCTTTGGCTAGGTATGTGTAGATGCATCCTTTTGCATGTGCTTAGTCAAAGTTATCCAAATCATCTTGTCTAGCTTAGTATATGTTGATGAATCCTTCTTCATATACTTAGTGAAACGATTATCTTATTTGAATAGGTGTGGGTAGATGCATCCTTCTCCTCACACATACTCAAATCATCATCCTTTGAACAAAGCTATCCCTTAGATCATCATCCAACATCTTGGGGTCTTTTTTGTTCAAAAGAAACCAAAATCAAAATCAAGGACAAAATCCCAAATCCAAAAAAAAAATCAAAATCAAAATCCAAAACATATCTGAAAGTCCTAAAAGCTTAGTGTCTCCTTCAATATTTATCAAAAGATCATAGCATTCACCCCATCCATCTTACATTATCATCATATCACCTTTCGATCCTCAAGATATCCTAAAATCTTCCGCTTTGAGACATAAAATAAAGATCAATCCAAAGAATTAAGAGATTCATCCCCCATATTCTTGAAGATGGATCCTTATTTTATGGTTCAAACTAGATCTCAATACAAGAAGAGTATGGAATCCAACAAAGAAACACCCGAATCAAGCGATCTTAGCCAAACAAATGCAGAAATGAATCCACTGAATCAAGTAATCCTTTGATCCTCTCATCATCACAAAATCCACAAGAAGAAAACCAAGGAGAGGACCTTACCTTTCAGAATGTCACAAGGAAATATTGAGATGCTCCAAAATCCGGATAATCATAGAATCATCAACATCATGATGAGGCTCAACCCTTCGTTATACATGCTTGAGCTAGCAAAACAAGGGGCCAAATTACCTTCGGATTTTGATGTGAGTACTTTAGTAGAGACATCTTTTCCTCCAATCTCATCCACCATTCCCATCTCATCTACACCCCCATCCTAAAACATCACACAAAGCAATCCTCAAATCACGACATCTTTTGCTCCAACCCAACCCAACATTAACAAGGGAAATGCATTTCTAAATGCTCTACAAGCACACCCCCTTGTTAACAATCAAAACCTAGATGCAAACACTAGCTTGGAACAAAAAATACTTGAAAACCCATTACAGAAGAATGTTCCTCTCACTTTCCGTCGTGATCCATCATCAACATTTTTTTGCGCAACACCTCAAACTCCTCTCCTCACAAATTCAAAAGAGGAAGGAGACATGTTTGCATCAGGGGGCATTTTTGACATCACAAAATTTTCATAGGAACTTGCACCCCTCACATTCCCACCTCTTCCACCATTACCATCAATATCCACATCACTCCTTGGTTTAGGGATTCCCCCTCTACCAAGTATCAATCAAACCGCTATCTAAAATATCAATCAAAGCACTATGCCAAATGCTCAAAACTTTTCATTGATATCACAACAACAAACGACAAACACACAAGCAATGGCAACATCATCAAACACCCCCTTAACATCACAAAGCATGGTCTCTTAAGGACCAACCACATCAACAACACCATCCATCATGCAAAACACCAATACGACCACAAATACCCTTCCAAATCCACCTCCACCCCCATCACCACCAACTTCCACAACATCAAGCCAATGTGATGCAACATTGCAAGCTGCTTTTCAAAGAGGATACAAAAAATTTTAGAAACAAAAAGCTGAACAACTAGCTGTACAACAAGCTGCTCAAGATACACAAGCTGCCCAAATAGCACAAGCCACATTACAAGCACGAAAAGCCCAAGCGTTATTACAACAACAACAAAAAAAAGCCGCCCAAGTTGCTCAAACATTGCAAGCATTGCAAGAACAAAAGGTTGCACAAATCCTATTACAACAACAAGCAACACAAGCACAAGCAACACAAGTGCAAGCTCAATATCAGGCACAACAAGCCCAATATCAAGTACAACTCCTAGCATAAAGACAATCATCACAATTACAAGCATTAAAGCAATATCAAGAACAACAAGAAGCAGTAGAATTGGCAGCCCAACAAAAAGATCAACAACAAGCATTGTTCATACAAAAGCAGGTGGAAGCCTACCTCGCTTGCCAAAACATACAGATGCCATCGAACAACACATCCACCAACCCACACATCCAAACCATAATTGAAACACCTCAAAACAATTTCATCCCACCCCTTGATCCACAAAATGATGTGACAACACAAATCAGGTTGTTGTCGTAACAAGTGCTTGATCTACAAGTGGGGCAAACAACTAAAACACCAAGCAACTTGTGTCCCTATCCATTTGATAGGAACCTAGTAATGAAACCATTCCCCAAGGGATTTGAGATTCCCAAATTTGACAAATATTGAAGGACGGGAAACCCTGAAGATCACATAAGGGAACATTTTAGGAAATCATAGACGCATTCATTAAAAATTATGCATGCAACATTGCAATGGATGTTAGTCTCAAAGAACTCTATGCTCTAAAACAAGGAAAGGGTGAGTCATTCGCCTCATTCCTGCAATGATGTAAATCCAAGGCCAATCGGAACAAGTGGAACATACGAGAAGAAGAAAAAGTTTGCACCATCATAGCCAACCTTGAAGGACGCTTGGCATTTCATCTCAAGGTTTAGGTTATCACCACATACAATCAGTTGATCCCCAAGGCACTTAGCATCGAAAGAGCCCTTATGACTCAACCCATGGAATCAACATCATACCGCAAACAACAAAACAATCGCCCACCATCCAATTACAATGATAAACCTCGTACATGGGAAAGAAACAAAATATCACTAATGATGGTGTCGTCAACGCCAAGGTGGTCATTAGTGCCCCACGCCAATATACACCCGCACCACAAATTCAAACACAACACCAAAACACTCATCACACAACACACCAACCCAACAACAATCCAACCATCAATAATCTCAATGACCAAAGGGGACCACCCCAATGCAAAAGTTATCCCAAATGAAAAATACACCATTTTGGGAGAACCCCTTGAGGACATAATGAAAAAGTTGATCGACGAAAAAATCATCAAGCCTCCTACATTTGAGAATTACCAAGAACCTGATGTCAAACCTCCTTAGTATAATGAGAATCAACTTTGCGAATTCCACAAAATCAAAGGTCACACTACAAACAGTTGCATGAGAGTCAAAAACATCATCCAAGATCTCATCGATAAAAAAATCATAAACATGGAACAACCTATGGGAAATCAAGATCTTAAGATATATACAAATCCGATGCCGAATCATGGTAACAAAGGAAATAAAAATGATAAAGGGAAGGGGAGTGTAAATCATGTGTATGAAACAGTCGTTTCCTCCCTAAATGAGGACTGCATGGTCATCACCATCAAGGGCGCTTATGCCGAAGATTGTGGAGTCACCACATGAGGCGACAAAGTCACCATCGCAGGATCATCCCAACCAAATAGAGTCCCTTCATCTAGATTTGTTCCACATGGATATAATATCTTAGATCAACTCAAGAGAATGCCAACACACATCTCCATCATGGAGTTGTTAAAAATATCATCAGCTCATAAAAAGATCCTTGAAGAAGCATTAGCCTCATCCACTGTCCCCGCAGATCTCAATATAGAGCAATTCCAAGCTATGGTCAAAAATATCATAAAACCTAATCTTATTACATTTTTTGACCAAGATTTCCCCACCCAACCATCTCACAACCATGCACTTCACTTGGAAGCCATTGTACACAAGAGAAAAATCAAAAGGGTCTTAGTGGATGGGGGTGCGGGCTTGAACATATGTTCCCTAAGCCTCATTAAGCAATTGAAAATATCAGAAGCTTCCATCGACAAAGGAAAGGGAATCATGATAAGAGCATATGATGACCCAGAAAGAGTGTCTCAAGGCACGATTAAACTCCCTATTCAAGTAGGGATGACCCTCATGGAAACTAATTGTCAGGTCTTGGACCTCGACTTGCCATATAATATCCTCTTGGGATGCCCATGGATCCATGCGATCAAAGCCATAGCATCAACCTTCCACCAATGTGTGAAATTTACACATAATGGACAAGAGGTTACAGTCCATGGAGATCCCAAACCTTTCTCATATTGCAAGAATCTTGAAGAAAAATATTAAAAAATCCTCCAAGTACCAAAAAATGATGAGGGCCCATCCACACAATACATCGATCCCGCCACCCTCACATCCACTTCTGTGACAAAGACATCTACCACTCCCACCATTCCCACCATTTCTGACATTAAGCTCATCATCCAGGAGGATGGTTCTGGAAGCTACAAACTCCTTAACAATGCTTTTGTGATAGGAGAGTTACCACAATCTCCTAGATCACGCGAACGTCCATAAGAAGACCAAGCTTCCACATCACAAACGTCTCCTGACAACTATCCTGAATTCACAAGATGGGGAGACCTTGGCCAGGAGGTTATTGAAGCAGATCCATCACACATGTTATATTAAGATGAAAGACCAACACATGAATTACCAATGGATGAGACAAGTAAGGGTCTACAAATGATGCTTGCAATGGGCTACTACGAAAATCAAAGGCTGGGACAAAATGAAAATGGGCTCATAATACCCATCATGCCAAAGATGCGACCCATAATGAATCTTGGCCTTGGATGTATCCCTCCGAGTATAACCATACGTGGCCGAAGTCCTCCAGTTAGAATGATTAATATTTCTCCTTAGCCAATAGCAGCAGAAGTACTCTCACCAACATCCATAGGTGGAGACATACATAACTTTATAACTGAGATCTATAATAGTAGTGATGATGAGGATACCATGACCAATCTACCTAGGTTATTTGAGGACACCACCCTATGTATGATTATTACCTTATCCTTTGAACCATACCATCAAAATCATGAGATCCATTTAGTATATCCCCAACTCATCAACTACAATCAACGAGGACCACCGATTCTCAATACATTCAAAAATGATGAGGTGCTCTCAGAATTCATGGGATTGTGGGACAACATTCTAGATGGGGATCACAAAGCAGGGTTTATAATGGAGTTGAACACACATGCCATTATGGGGAAACGATTGAATCCTTCAGTCACAAAAGTGAGAAACTAAGAATCATATCCAAGTCCTTGAGTGAAAACCACAATATGGCACTCTCTAACAAGAAAATAGTAAAAAGAAAGGATGTATCCAACAATGAAAACCTCTATGAGGCACTTGAGGATGAAGGATTCAATCTTCCCTTAAGAGCTATTCATCAGGAGAAGTCAGTAGTCTTGGCCGAAAAATGCAATCCGGTCAACATAGGAATAGAGGAGACCCTGCATATCACATTCTATGTGGAATCACTACTATCAGAAGAGCAAGAACTACTAGTAGCATTCCTAAGGGAAAGGAAAATAAAATTTGCATGGAGTTATGCTGACATGCTAAGACTTGACCTAGAGACTGCAGTTCATCACTTAGCAGTGTATCTAGAAGCAAAACCGATCAAACAAAAGCTTCAAAAAATGCATCCTCAAATCACCTTATTGGTCAAAATAGAGCTCAAAAAGTTGTTAGATGCAGGATTCATACGACAAATAGATTATCCAGAATAGGTATCAAATTTGGTACCTATTTCAAAGCCTAATGGAATCATAAGAATCTGTACGGACTTTAGATATTTAAACAAGGCATGTCCCAAGGATGATTTCCCCCTTCCCAACATCGACATGATAGTAGACATGACAATAGGACATGAGATGCTATCACTAATGGATGGATTCTTAGGATACAACCAAATCATGATAGCAAAAGAAGATCAACATAAGATGACCTTCACTTGTCCATGGGGGAGCTATTGCTAGAACATGATGCCATTCGGCCTAAAGAATGCAGGAGCAACATACCAAATGGCCATGATGTTGATATTCCATGACATGATTCATAAAATAGTCGAAGACTATGTTGACGACATTCTAGCTAAGTCAAGAAAAAGACAAGATCATATAGCAACCCTAAATGCTATCTTTGACAAATTAGAGGCATAAAAATTTAGACTAAATCCCAAGAAGTGCGTCTTCAGCATACAATCACGTAAATTTCTAGGATACATAGTTTCCATGAGGGGTATCGAGGTGGATCTAGCAAAAGTAAAAGCAATCCTTGAGATGGAGGCACTGAAAACATTAAAACAATTACGAGGCCTCCAAGGTAGACTCCAATCCATCAAAAGATTCATAGCACAACTGGCAGACAAGCAGAACCATATTCTCACCTACTCCAAAAGGGAGTAGCGTACAAATGGGATACCAAGTGTGAGGAGGCATTTAACAAAATCAAGGAATATCTACTGACACTGCCAGTCTTAATGCCACCCATCCCAAAGAAGCCATTGATCTTATATGTATCAACAACAACAGCCCTTGGAGCTCTCCTAGCTCAGCATGATGAAAACAAAATGGAGAGGGCTATATACTATATCAGCAGAACAATGGTTGGTCATGAGCTAAACTACTCATTCATCGAGAAAGAATGCCTCACAATAGTGTTTGCATCCCAAAAATTTAGACATTACATGTTGGCTCACAAGATAAATCTTATCACAAAAATTGATCCCCTCAAGTATCTACTATCAAAGGAAATGCTCACAGGAAGAATGGAAAAATGGGTAATGATATTATCAGAATATGACATTGAGTATGTGGAGAGGAAAACAATTAAGGGTCAAGTTATTGCAGATCAACTAGCATAAGCACCTATTTATTTTGAGAATCCTCTTGTCTCAGAGTTTCTAGATGAATCCATTTTTAACCTCAACATAGTTGACCACTGGAAACTATACTTCGATGGTTCATACACACATCATAGATTAGGAACTGGTGTCTTCTTCATCACCCCACAAGCGGATTGCATACCAAGGTCATACAAACTGGAATTTCCTTGCACCAACAACATTGTGAAATATGAGGCTTTGATTATAGGTATCAGGATAGCAATGCAATGGAACATCATAGCTCTCAAAGTGTATGGAGATTCTCAGTTGATCATAAATCAATTCAATAATGAATACCAGACCAAGGGCGACAAGCTCACACCATGCAAGAAATTGGTGGAGACCCTCAAGGAGTCCTTCATCGAAATAACATTTGAGCAGATTCCTAGAACTAACAATAGAGTAGTAGACGCCATGGAAAGAATTGGATCCTTGCTAAATATCCCTAACAACATTAAAAAATATGAATTCTTGATTGAGTATCTTCTCATTCTCGCATTCGAGATACCAGAATTAGAATTCTTGTGCGAAATCGTTGGTCCAGGTGATCCTTGGTATCATGACATCTACACATATCTTCGAATAGGAATCATACCCATTGACCTACCATCTAACCTAAAATGAACCTTTGTTAAAAAGGCATCCAGATTTGTCATCCTAGGTGATACCCTATATCGTAGGAGCATAGAAGGTACCTTACAATGCTGCTTAAATGCTGAGGAGGCGTTGACCACTCTAACTGAAGTACACAACGGTATCTGTGGTTCACACTCGAGTGGGATGACCATAGCTAAGAAACTACTGAGGATGGGGTATTATTGGCCCACGATGGAAAGAGAAGCACATGATCATGCTAGAAGGTGTCTACAATGTCAACAACATGGGGACTTCATCCATGCTCCAGCTCGAGAGCTTCACCCGATCATCATATTGTGGCCCTTTTCACAGTGGGGACTCGATCTCATTGGGAAAATCATACCCACCTCATCCAATGGCCACAAATTCATCATAACTACAACTGAGTACTTCACAAAGTGGGTGGAAGCCATACCCATGACGTATATCACTAGAAAGTAGGTCTCAAAATTCATTCTAAACTATCTCATCTATCATTACGGTGTACCACAAGCCATTATCTTAGATAATGGGACACCATTCAAGAACCAGGAGGTTCACGACTTGTGCGAGAAATTTAAAATCCAACATCGCTTCTCCACCCTGTACTATCCCCAAGGAAATGGCAAAGCAGAAGCTACAAACAAAACCATTATGAAAATCCTTAAGAAAATAGTCAATGACGCATGTCGTGACTGGAAGCTTAATCTCGCCCTCTAGGCCTATCGAACTAGCATCCACACACCCACTAGCGCCACCCCCTTTTCCTTGGTCTAAGAATTAGAAGCGGTACTACCCATTGAGATCGAGCTCCTATCCCTCAGGATATCACTACAAAACCTCATCACGGATGAAGAGTATCGGGTATCAAGACTAAATGAGCTAGAGCTACTAGATGAGAGATGCATAGATGCTTTTAATCATTTGCAAGTCTATCAAAATAGACTCAAACATAGCTACAATAAGAAAATCAGAAGCAAGATGTTCCAAGTCAGAGAACTGGTCTTAAAAGAAAATTAGAAAAATGTCCCAAACCCAAGTAGCAAAGGAAAATTTGAACCCAATTGGCTGGGACCATTTGTCATCACGACAAGTTACAAATCAGGGGCATATTAGTTATCAATAGCTGAAGGGAAACCTCTGTAGGATCCCATGAATATTTCCCATCTCAAAAAATTTTATGCCTAAATCTTTCAAGGTATAGAACCAAAAATCCAAAAAATAAAAAAATGTCCTGAAAAATGGTTACCTTGGAAAAAACTTGGCAAACAGGCGTCTTGGTGAGAACCAAAAAAAAAAAAAGAGAGAAAAACATCCAAAAAAATTAGAAAATGATCAAAAAATAGTCGTCCTATAGTGAAAGCCACTTTGGGCAAGTATCTCAGTGAAAACTTGGCAAACAAGTGCCTTGCATAAATAAGCACTCTCCATCCATCAAGATCTTTATAGCTTGCTCTGCATCTTCTATCCATTTATCTTCCATCATCCATCATAGTTAGGTCTCCATCCATCATTCATCCACTCGCATCTGCACCATAGCTTGGTCCTATGATCGTATCATGATTCCTCCTAGTACTACTCGACCCATCCTTAAGGTCAGTTTGTCCTGCCTTTATCAGAGTAGTCTATTGCATCACGCTGGGGGCATGTTCTTATCATATCAGATTTGTGTATGATCTTAAAGTCCTCAAATCAGAAAATCCAAAAACATCATAAAATCACAAAATCTAAAAACATAAAAAAATCACAAAATCCAAAAACATAAAAAAATCATCAAAATCCCAAAAAATAGGTCAAAAAGTCAATCAAAAGATCAAAAACAGAGTCGTCAGTCGAACTACGTCGTCTCTGAGCTTGAACATAGGCAAGGTTGATCTTTGATCATCCCTCAAGACACTTAGGTTAGTCCTTTAGGAGTCTATCATAATAAACTATCATCTAATCATGTATATCATCATTTGTAAATCGGTCAAGTCATCAGTCAAACTACGTGGTCTCTGCATGTATAATGTAGGTAAGGCTCATCTGTTGATCAGCCCTTGAGGCCCCTAGGATAGGTATTTAGGTTAGTCTCTTGGTCAAAATCTAAGAAAATCCCAAAAACATTGAAAAATCAAAAATCAAAATATTTGCAAAAAATCTCAAAAATACCAAAAACAACCTCAAAACATTGCAAAACATTCCAAAACATCCAAATATTTGAAAAAAAATCCATCCATCTCATCTCGCTTGCACTCGCAATAACACCATCCATAATAAACTAATCATCATCCTCAACCTTTGGTGAAACAATTAGAAACAAGTCTAGCAGATTAAAAAACCAAAACTCCAAACGTCAAATCTTGAGTCTAAGTCAGTGCGTAAGCAAGTTGGTCATCTCTTTGTATTGGTAACTTATCATACAGTTGGTCCCATATCAATAATCTCTTAGAGCACTTTGGATAAACAAAATGATGTGCCGCCATCCACTAACATGTCCTAGGATGAATCCTTCCTACAATGGGCATTATCATTTTGGCAATAAGTTTCGATTATCATCCTTAGAAAACACATTAGCGGTATTGAAGAGCATTAGTTTGTTTGTTCACTTGGTCTTTATCTTTTGAATTATCTTATTTTACGCTTATTCCAAGGACATCTCGATGATATCCGAATAGAGGATTTAGAGAAATAGGAATGGGGCAACGATCATTATCTTTTGTCTGCTATGCTTGTTGGATGTTCTTGTAATATAACCTCGGTGAATAATTGCTTTGTTAGGTATGTATGGAAGAGGTCTAGGAAAACTTGTTGACTATTGTAGGGATAGGTTTACCTTTTTGTGTTTCAGTCCAAGGTGTTTGAAACTCCCGAAGTGCATCCTAGCAAGGTTTCCATATGTCAGGTGTGAACAATAATATTCCTATCTACTTGTCAAGTCAAAGTTCATCTCACTGGGTACAATGCCATCTTGGTTTTCTATACCTCGATGCATTATACCACGTGTGTTATCAAACATAAGAAAATTTGGCCCTTTGAAAATACCAAGTCCTCGGCAGGTAATCATCATCATCATTATCATTTGCATCATCTTGTGTCTTGTTGAAATGACTTCTTCTTTTCTTACTAACCACACTAACAAGGTACTATGACAGTTGTTCATCATTTCCATCATCGTCACCGATTTTGCATCTACAAATCATTGGCATATCACATAGGAATCATAAACACATTTGCATAAACATATCATATAGGAAATATACGAATTGCATTTTATCATCATATAAACAAATTATCATAAATATTATTCATAGATAGATACATCCATGTCATTGCATTTCACCCAATACCTTGCATCTCATGGTATTATATCAATAAACATTCATTTGCATTTCATAACCATTTCATATCACCATCTATCATCTAAATCATCACATAACATCTGCAGAAGCATTTCATAATCCTTTTTTGCATAATCAATAATCATATAAGCATTTAATTCATTAGGCACACATACTTACATGAACATCATGACATCATCATTGTGTTCATATTACATTACACATTATCATATCACTTTCCATTCACATATCATTGCATTCTATTATAGACATCACATACATTACATCATCATTTATTATGTTTAGACTAATTACATTTGTTTTTCTAAGCATCATAGGAAAAATCATCTCACTTACATTGCATCCACTCTTTGCATCACATTACATTCATCACAACAATCACCGCATAGCATTCATTTGCATAAACATTTCATTTCGTATTACCACCTAGGGCATAATCATACATAATAAATACATAAGCATTACAAGATAATCCATTTCATACATACTCACGCACATTACATACATTTTTGCATAAAACATCATTATATCATTACATATAGGGCATCACATTAAACGCATTACATACTATTCCCATTTGCATATCAAATAAAACATATCCATTACATTATATCATTTATTAATCATCCATACCAACCCATAAATACCATCACAATCATTTTGGCATTTCATTGCATAAATCATTCCACATCATCATATAGAAACATAAAAATCCATCACATGTAAAATATACACCCATCCATAATCATTTCATATATAAGCATGATTCACATCATTTCGCGTATATACTATAAATCACTTCCATATCATTTTACACATTACATTTCACATCACATATCATCATAAATGCATTATCATATAATATCCATTCATGCACTCGCATAAGCATAATATAGATTTGTCAGTCAAAATCATTACATAATACATTCATCATTAAAAATAAATGCATCCATAAACACATCATATAAACATCATTGCACAACACATAGAAGTAGAGTCATCCATACATACATAAAGAAATGGTACACATCACATCGCATCATAATCAAAATCATCGGCTCATATATATATATCATCAACTGTCATAGTACAAAGAATAAATCAGATCACTATACATGTGTCAATCAGTACAAAACACCCATCAGGCTATCAAAAAAGGAGCCCACAAGTCGCAAAAGGTATAATGTAATCTCAATCAGGCCCAGTCCCTGTGAATGCTACCCTTGCCCTTGTCACCATGACTCTCTGTTGGTCTATGGCTGGCCCTCTCTGAGTACTCTGGGACTCTATCTGCTCTGGGTATGGCCTCGTGATAATACTGCCGATAGTACTCTACCTCTCGCACAACATCCCTATAGGACCGAACTGATATTGTACCCTGAGAAGAGGAGGCTGCCATACTCTCCAGTTGCTGCTGCCAACCTAGCTCTGTGGCCTGTCTCTGCTGGATGGCTTGGTCCCTCTCAGCTCTTGCTCGATTCCTCTCAGCCATCAAGGTTTGGCCCTACGCCTGCAACTGTGCAATCAACACATCTCGACCGTCTGTTTGTCCCTATGGTTGCATGTGTGGCTGCAGTCAAGGGGGACCCTCACCTCCTGGTGGTGGGACTGGGGGAGCCTGCTCCTGATCCTACATTGGTACATCCCCCTGACCTAGAGGGACTGGGGGTGCAACTGTGGATCCTATCGAATCTCGATCCTAGGTCCTCACCCTCGTCCTCTCCCTCTGCCTCTGACTCTGCGTGGATTTGGATCCTCACCTAGAATGGTCAATCAAAGTGGAGGTTTGAACCAGTGCCTATAGGCTTGAGTGGTGTCAGGATCTGCTAGGCCCTAATCATAAGCCCATGGTCGAGCTACCAAGTGCCTAAAGCTATCAACTACCTCTGAAGTGGGAATACCATGTCCCCATGATATCTATGACATGCTACGAGCAAAGATGACTACATAGCCATCATCTAGCCGATCTTGCGGCTCTCTGAACTGATGTTGTACATGCCTGGGTAGGTACCTCTCAATCATGGTATGCTCCCACCCCTGCATATATTGATCCTGGTGGCAGAAGAACATCTGGTCAACATTGTCGGCCCATCCGGGTTGACCAAGGTATGGTCTCCAGGTAAAAACAAGAATCTCATTTAGGACCCACCTCCAATGGGGGATCCCATGCTTGCTAGTGTGTGTAAAGGACACACCACCTCTATATCATGCCACAAGGGGATCATCTGCCCCCATTAGAATTGGAACAACCTGTGGACACAACACAGAAATGTGCTCCCATGCCTAGATGTGAAGTAGGGTCACCCTTGCTCCTAGCGCTCCGCCGTCCATGTATACATACTCATGCAAGTCTCTGTAGAGTGAGGAAAGAAGTATAGGCCCCCATGCGAAACAAATAGTTCTTTCTCGAACCATCCGCTCCCAGTAATACCCCCCAGGTGGAACTGAAATATCACCCTCATTAGTCTAGGGCAACGAGACCTGAAATAATAGCTGTAACCGCCCAGCGGTAGGGAGGTGCAATAACCCTATAGCACTCTAGCTCAATCTTTCCCTCGCAGTAGATGATGTCCCATGTGGCGAGGACTCTAACACAGGCCTTGTGTCCCTTGTCCATATCAAAGATCGCCCATCGACCATGAATAGGCAATTGTAAAATGCGCCAAACATCCTCTAGAGTGACGGTGGCCTCACCAATGGGAAGATGAAATGATGTCTCACTGTACCATCTCTTGGCCAGTGCTGATAACATCCCTAAGTGAGTACGCACGGGTGCCACGTACGCAATGTGCTATAATCCTGTAGCTCCCAGTTGATCCTGGTCCCTATCACTCAGTTCCTGTAGGATTCTAGCCAAATCTCGCGACCGGTGCTCCCTAGAGTAGAGCTCTCTTGCCACATCTTGCATCAAGGAAGGTCAACATGTTAAATTTTTTGAAAATTTCCTAGTCGAACGCTCTAAAAAGTTCCCAGCAGTGCAGTTCGTGATAGCATCACAGTTTGATTTTACTCAAACTCTGACGCTTGAGCCCAAAAGGAACCAAATGGCGTTGCCGTGACACACTTTCTCCTCCAGTGTCACAGTTTGCATGAAATGGGCGACGTCGCGGCGTAGTTTTGTCAAACCGTCCTGCTGAGCTCGAGCCTGACGTCGAAGTTTCTTAACTCTAAACTGCATCATTGCAGCACAAAACAACACCACTGCGACACAAAATGGCATTGCACGAAGCAGTTTAAATGTCAAGCGGCGCTATATAGCGCCATTGAAGGTGAGCTCCCCTTTCAAAGCATTAATTACAACATTAAATAAAAAAAGTAAGGGTCACATACTGGTGCCCTGATGCCAGGTGGCCGCTGGTATGTCTGAAATCAATCAGTGATGTGCAAGGGAAGTTGTCATTGCACCATATCGCCAAAGAGTCAGAGCTCAAATCTCGAGATTGCTAGTGGAGGTGTGTGAAAATGACTTGAAAGTGACCCCTCAGGCCCCTTTTAAGCCTAAAAATTAGGGTTTTTTAACCCTAAATGGTTGTCCTACTAGGGTTTTGGATCCCCAAACCTGGTTTTGTCCATACGAGGTTTTTTTTCATCATTTTACTACATTTGGACACATTTTTAGCCTCCTGGAGCCCTTTCAGACTGGTTAGATACTTTGTCACCTTTTTTCATGAGATCACCCAAAAATTGGAATTTTCGTCCAATCTCTCGAGGGGGAATTATAATGGCATGTTTCTCTTGTCATGCAGCTGTGGGGAAAGTTTTAAAATATGAAAATCTTGGGCTTTGATTGAGATCGTTTATTTCTTTGAACCAACACAACAAGTGCATTGATTCAAAGAGGGGCAAAATGTAGACACGTAAAATATACCGATTGAAAGTGTGCAGCTGATCCTGACTTACTAACATCATTTCTTCCCGAATCATCCTTCAGTCTAACCATTTAATCAAATATCCTTATTTGAGTAAATTCGTCAATATTCCTCTCTTAATTGAATAAATCACTTTGTCTAATTAAGTCACTCTCTCCTATTAATTAAATCAATCCATCTGATCTAATTGTCCCTATTTAATTAAATAATCAACGTATTTGATTAAATCCCTAAAGTCTATCTATTAAATTAAATAAATTAAAACCTTATTTGATTTAATTTAACACCATATCCTTTAATTAAATAAATCAAAATCTTTATTTAATTAGTCTCTTATCATATTCCTCTCTTATTTGATTTAAATAAATCCATAAATTGGAATCAAATAAGTCACATCATCTAACCCCTCTCATTAAATTAATTAACCCTTAATTAATTTAATCTCATCCCATGTCCCATCCTCTAGATAATGCAATTTGCACATGAAAATAGATTTAATTCATTTATTAAATCTCTATTTTCCTCATATGGCATCTTTTGGAATATTCTCTCAATTTGAATTCAAAATTTTTAAGTCAACATCTACATCCAACAAGACAATAAATTTATCTTACATGTCCTTTTTCCTTGAGCCAAGTGACACTTATTACATTTTCCCTTCCCTCTTGCATGCCATTTCAACAAATTTGAAATTCAAATTTATGCATTTATTGGCACAAACCCCAAATCTTGCACATCCTTCACCCATTCATAGCTCGATAAGTGGAATTATGCCATTGGATTAATGTTAGTCCCACATTGTTTAAATTTGGACATTCATCCATCTTGAAATTCTATAAATAAAGAGCTCACATCCTTGATTGATCATCCACAAACATTGCAAAGTTATTATGCTAAAATATTTGGTCATTTCCATCTATCATTGAATTCTTAGCTAGGCCTTTTGCAGATTTGGCTTGGGGTTCTCATCTTTCATCAAAGTGGATCAATATCCTCTTCAACATATCGAGATTTCATCATAGGAATTGGGAAAGGGCCAATTTTCACATCAAATTGGCACCAATTCCCCCATGGGATCATGAGTTTGCATTTTTTAAATTAGGATTCAAGTTATTTCATTGTATTTATTTGGTTCTTCATTGTTTTCTTTCCTATTTTGAGTTTGTAAATGGATTTCATGGGGAATCCTTGTTTTAGCTTGCAATACCTTGTTTAACTTGTTTACTCATGTTGTTTTGTAGGTACTAGAAAAAGGGTTCACACAGGTACACATAGAGGAATGCACATAAAGAGAGAGATACATCAAACATAATTGTAAGGGGGGATCACATTACACACACACAATCATAAAGAAACATGCAAAATAAAATAAAGAAAAATACAAGGAACATGTGATTCAACCTATAGTAAGTTGTCCACATCCCAATCTTGTTTGGTATATGTAGAAGGAAGACAACTAGCCAAAGGGACAACATAAAGTGCCAAAAATAGGACAAGGCTATCTAATCCCTTGCCCCTACTAAGTGCAAGACAAGGATGAGCTGGGAGAACTAATGAGAATGAGCTCTTTGCAATAAAGAAAATTATTTGCAATGAATGTTAAAACATGTAATTGTGAGCATACTATGATCGCAAAACTGTTACATGGCAAGGAGCAAAGTGTGTGCTTTAAGTTAGGATGGATGCCTAGGGGATCTAAATTTCTCTAATATTCCCTTTAAAATACGACACGTATCGATGTGATGCCCAAAGAATCTATGGTAAGCACAATATGGTTTGTTTTTATAAGTTTAATTTTTGGTTATATTTTCATGTTTGGGTGGAAATTTGATTAATCCTTAATGTAAAAGGGTGTAAAATATATTCTCAGTCTTGGAAATTTGTAATAGTTTATAGGAAGATGCATGAATATCATACATCTTTTGTAGTTTAACTTGTTGGTGTGCATGTAGTTTTAGTTTCTTCTTTGTTGGTTTGACAATAGTTTGGTCATGAATTTCACCTTCTAACTCCAAGCCCTTTCCTTTTTCAGAAAAGGTTGTGGTAGGAGTCGTAAAGTGCTTAAAATTTGTGCTTTCTTTTCTCTTATGCATGGGATGTATTAGAAGGTGGTTGAGGGGAAGGAAAATGGTTATTAATGATATGGGCCAAGACACATATAAAATCTATTACTTGTTCATGTTTAAGCATCATTCGTATGTTCCGTATTAGAGGAATGTCATTACAAGCAATAGGTTCGGTTCTCATGAAGTCTTGCAAATTCTTTAATTCTTCATTCATCCTTCTTATGTTTTCTTATGGGATATTAGCAATCATTATTTCAACATCATTCATATTATTTGTAGGTAGGCAAGTCATTGGAAATGAGGTATAAAGACTATGATCCATAGAGGGTTGATTATCAACACTATTAGTGAAAGATTTGGAGAGAACAAGATCCAGGGCGAATGGTGTATCACAGGATGACATGAGTCTCAAACTATTTCTCACAATAGTATTGCTAATAGAACACCAAGTTGTAAAACTCATATGAAACTCACAAACTCAGTACACACTCAAAATGGAAAGAAAGTGAAATGCAATGAATTAATTAACCTAAAATGTAGAGTGCAATGTAAATATGTAAATGCAATTTTTAGATTCTAAACAAGGTAATTTTCTGATTACATAATGAAAAAACCTAAAAATGATGTCTTGTAAACATAAATTTGAAATCACACAATGCACTAAATTTATCAAATGAAGCTAATATGATGAATTTCTCTTAACAAAAATTCTATAAATTGAAATAGAAAATTGAAAACAACAAAATAGAATTTAGAAAAAAATGTTTTAATGCATAGAAAATCAGGGAATGACCTTGATCAAGGACTCATTCACCCAAGGGTAAATGGGTCCTAGGTTTGGGTTTTTAATAATTTTTTTACAAATTTCTAAGATGATTCTAATGTTTCAAGATGTTGATTAGAAATAGTAAGTTACAGTTTGAATTTTTTGTGAAATTAATGTTGAATGCAAGTGAAAAATATTACAAAATGAAAAATTAGGAGACCTAATTTGATGTGCAATTTTGTTTCAATTTTCAAATGCAAGTGAATGATTATGCAATTCTATGTAAATGATATGTAAAATGACTGAATTTTTTGTATTTTTCAGATTTAAAGAATGCAAAGATGCAATCATAAAACCACTAAATGAAATGCAAAGTTAATGCAAGATAACCAACCCTAAATGAGACTCAATTCAATGTAATGAAATGAAAATGAATGCAAGATCTAAATATAGAGTGAAATTAGAATCCAAAATCAAAAAAATTCAATGATCAAACTTAGGTTCACTAGAATGAAACAACAGAAAATAGGGTTTGGGGCTATTGATTGAAAGAAAAAAGGAGGTTCATCAAAATGATAGTAGATAGACCTATTCTCCTTTATTTCACTAGTAAATGAGATCCACACAATGAAAGGACTATCAACCAAAAGGTGAGTCAATTCAAGATGTGAATCTATTTATTTCCTTTTTCTGTAAGGACAAGGGTCTTGATTAAATAACACTTTAGGGAGAAAGATTAAAAATAGAAAACTAACTCCAAAATGTATCCTATAACTTGAATTTAATAGATTATGCTCAATTATGATGGAACCAAAAATCAAAATGCAGATTTGAGAAAGGGAAGATGATGTGTACTAGTCACCAAAAGTGCTTTTTCAAATCTAAGGACTCATTTTCCCTATGGCAAATGGGTCTTGGCTAGGGCTGTATAAAAAATGGTTTCTAGGTTCTCTTCTCCCGTTTCTACACTCCCAGGTCCCCAATTTTCATAGTTATAAAATCAAAAATAAATCCTCTAGGTGAATTTATATGAAATTGCAAAAGTGATGATAACAAATACAACTTTGAAAACTGTGCAAAATTTTCTCTTCAAGAGATCTTCCACCTAAAATCTGCAAACACACATCAAGAGGGAATATTGTTTTGTTGTTTGTGAATGGTATTTTCCTTGGTCAAACCCCGTTTGGGTAATTAAACCTTGAATTGAAATGAAATAGCATGAAAGGAATGTTGAATCAACAAGACTATGTCACAACTCACCAAACCCTTGTTTGAACCTTGGAATGTAGATCTAAAACTAGCATAAAATGGCTTCAATGGATGTGGATCTTGATCTTGAAACTTAATTTTAAGCAATTCCTTTAAATGCTTGAATGGATCTTGAACATTACATCAACATATTAGCTCAAATAATATGCATGATGCAAGAATAATTTGACAAAAAAAATGGATCTTGATTGTTGTAGTAATTCTTCTATAAATATGCTCTTTAATGCCTTGAAAGGCTCTTGAAATGCTCCTAGAATTCTCTCTTGAAAATTATTAGCTTGCTTGAAAGTATTAGACCTTGCTAGGTGAAACATAGTGAAATGACCTCTTATTTATAGGTATGTAACATTAATTTTTCAAAATTCAAATAACACAAGCTGACATGTGAATATACATTTGAAATCATTGAAATACCACCAAAAACATAATAAAAGTTTAGGTCCTAGGCCTAAGTGAGGACCCATTTGCTCTTGGGCGGGCGAATGGGTTCTAGGTCACTTACCTAGGACACACATTCACGAATGATAAACGTTATGTCATGGAATTAATGAATGTTGGGTTTTCCTCTTCAAAAATTGCAATTAATTAGGCTTGGATTTGAATTAAAGGGGCCAATTAAGGCACATTAACCTCAATTATTTAATAAATCCCTAAATGAGTATGAAAGTGTAAAGATACACCTTACAACACCAAAAATAAGGCACAATTAAGTCCATTTTAATTAACATGGCCCTAAACTTAATGTGAATATGTAAAATACATATTACAACACTAAATTAAGGCATCATTTAGTTCATGTTATTATTATTTATTCCCAAATTAAGTGTGAAAAAGGGATAATTTTTCCTACACTACAAAAAATAAAAAAAGTATGGTCAAAAGAGATGGAAATGTAAAGGTTGGAGAAATCAAGTAGTTAAAGAGGTAGGGACCAAGGAAAGCATGGTCCTCATTTGTGTAGAAACAAGAGTACTATAAGGAAGTAGTGCCTAGTCCATTAATGTAGCTAATGGAGTTGAGTTCATGGTTGTTCTAGAGGCCCAACATAACAAATTTGGTAGCAATATTTTGGTTCCTTGGCATCAAAATCCTTATAGTGAATGGGTGAAGAGATATCTCAACATGCACAAGTCTATGTGCATGCATATTAAGGGGCCATATGAACCCTATAGTCACATTCAATTTATTCCTATATAGGAAGGTGCTATTGTCACTTGGGTGATATTGTGCATGATATGCTAGTCCTTAAGGGCCATTTATGACAATAGGGTTGTGACATGAACAATTTTGATGCTATATCAAAAAATTGTGCATAAATAATGATTGGTTGGTCAAACATGCACAAGTCAATATATGTTTGACCAAGATTAAATTCCTAGTCATGCAACCTCTACCAAATTTTGTCAACCATTGATTTGATATTAGAGTTGTACCTACAAAAGGTATTTATCATCCAAGGAATGTCAAGTTGGCACAAATATTACAATGAATGTGGGGATTATATTTTTCATTATATTAAGTTAGGTGAGACTTGAACTATCATCTTGTGGCTTATAATAGATAGTAATTGGTCACTACACCAAACATCCCTATAGAAGGGGAGTTGTAGTTGTAATGGTGAGTTTTTCATATCTTACACTTTCCCCTTCATTTTGGACTCACTTTGACCTATTTATGCCTACTTCAATGACTAGTATATATGAGATGATTTTTGAACGGAAATTGGTAAATATTTTTATCATTATATTTTGTCCCTATTTGAACTCATTTCTAGGGTTTGAATTGATCTTTAGTTTATCCATTTTTTATCCCAAATCAAAATTGTAATCACAAAAGTGATATAGATCACTTCCACACTCATAGAAATGATCCCTTCAAAAATAAAATTCAAAATTGGGTCTAGTTGTTTTACCTAAAATTGATTGTTATGAGCTTACTTGAAGCATGAATTAGTTGAATTGCATGTTAGGGTGTTGTATTTAAGGATAAAATATTATGAATTTAAGAGTCCATCTATCAAGAAAATGAATTGAACACCTTCTTTTACACATCATAGAACTAAAATTAATCGTCCAGATACATCAACACTATATCAAAATCCTAGAGAATAGTACACAACTACTTGTCCTCAAGAACACAAGGCAAGTTATTATGCAAAGATCAAAGTAAGTAATTCAATGTGAGCCAAAAGTATTATTTTTGGAAATTAGCAAAAATATAATTCATGGATTTAGTGTAAATTTGTAGTCGTAAAAATGATCCTGACAAAAGAATATACATTTTTTTTTATAAATTATGATTCCTTTGACTAACAAACCCTAATTTTTATAATAATGATAAATCACTTTAAGATAGTTGACATATTTTATTCGATGTCAATCCTAAAGCTAAGTACTTTAATTTATTATTTAAAATTTTGAGTAAATTTATTTCAACATAGTTATTATAACATAATTTTTTACACTCTAATTTAAAACTTGATTTCATATTCAACATGTGCAAATATATCACTCCTAATAATAGAAGCATAGTTATGATAAGTTGAATGGGCTTTAGGAAATATCTATAGAATGAAGGGGACTCTAATATGGTAATGATTAGGTAACTATTGAAGCTAAATCATAGGATAACCCTACTAGGAATGTACAGATATTGATCTATATGATTAGGCATTCAAGAATTTCTAATATAAGTAATAAAAACAATAGGTTTTTATATTTCCACAAGCATGATATAGGGATATAAATAACAAACATTAATTACAACAAAAATGATATTAAAAAATGTTGCTAATATTGGAACAAAGTACATTGAAGAAGACTATATGTTGAATTTAATGAGGAAAAAAAAGGTGCTCAGAGACTCTCCTCAATTTAGAGGAGCCTCATATATAGAGATAAGCTACAATGGATGTAGCCTAGTTGGTCAAGGTTAATGTGTTGTAAGGTTTGAATAAACCAAATGTTATAGACATAGATAATAGGTTGGACATTAAACATATTGCTCTACTATTGTGAGAGTAGTTGGAGGAGGAACTCATCTAAGAGAGGAAGATTTTGAAATAACTTGTTGCAAACTACTACATTTACGATAAATTGTTGAGAAGATTCTAAATATTTATGATACTAGCACATCTAAGGGGACATGAAACATTAGAAATGAGTTTTGAAATAGAAACCAATGGGATAATGAAGGTCTTGGCCAAAAATAAAATAGCAAGTGAAACAAGCATGATAATTATCAAGGAAAATCATGGACTAAGTAAGGATGAAATAAATTGAATGATTTTTCTTAAAAAATATGTGAGAAAAGGTATCTCAACCTTGCATTCCTAATTTTTACTATTAATACTCTTATAGTATTCCCAATTTCATCATCTATGTATTTTATCTTCATGTGGGAGAGTTGGCATATCATATGGAGGTGACATGAAATTCATCTTTAGTGGGTTTTTTCCTCACATGATGAGGTATTCATCCCATATGGAGGTGTCATGGAATCCATTTTTTTTTGATTTATTCCTCACATAGGAGGTAGGAAACTCACATTGAGGTCCATATTAGTTTTTCCACGAGTCAACATCTTGAGGTATATGTAAGGTGATCATGACAAGAGTTATATAGTCAACACATTATTATGATGCATAAGAGCATGTAAGAGGGAGGTTACATTGGAATATTGACCAATATTATTAAAAAAATGTACACTTTTCATGGAGCATATTTGTATAGTTGAATGAGGAAAATTTGGGGCATCAAAGTTTGGGTGGTGAAATGATAGATTATGACAATATAAGAAGTGTAAGGAATATGTCAAAAATAGTTAGGAGGTCAAAGATTGAGGGGCATTAGAATTTGGACCCATGAATTTGAGCACCATACCTCTCATGTTTTTTGTAAATGGTTTTCCAAAACCATTCATGGTTTCTATTTTGTACTTCATCTATTTATTAGTGCTTGGAGTTGAAGCTTTTATGAGCATTTTTACAGTTATTGTTTTACTACTCGAACCACTCTAGAGTTGTATGGTGGTGAAACTTCTAGGAAGTATTCCTCTATAGTTTGGTATTGTAATCTTATTAATTTTACTAAATAATACAATGAGTTTCTTTGGAGGGTGAGGTTTTTCTCCTAAAATTAATATTTCTCATGTGCACTTGTTTTATGGTATATTTTTTTTAATATTTAAATGTACGTCTATTTTTTTTAATAATTAAAGATTAAATCTTTGTACAAAACTCTCCTCTAAATATTAGTGCATAAGTTGATTTTTCATACCTTGATTCCTTTCATTTGGTATTAGATCCTTATCACCTCACATTCTAGATGTTGGTTAAGGATTTTTCATACTAATCATCATTTGAGTGGGAGTTTGTGTAGAGAGGGTTTTGATCTTATTGTAGGAAGAGATGGAAAGACATCCATAATATATATGAGAATTTATTTAGTAATAGTTGAGTTGTATAACGATAGGATGGCGAAGGCGAAGACCTCTGCAATTCATGGCGAAGGTGTGGGCTTGTCGGGTGGTGTGACAGAGAGAAAAGATCAAGTGGAAGGGGAGTTAAAAAATGTTTTCACAGTTCCATCAGTGGACATTTCCAAATTGGTAGAGAATGATGTAAATTATTTGGAGCAACATGCCGTCATTGGGAGATTCCTGGGAAAACGATTATCAAGGAAGGTGATAGGGGAATGGGTTCTGGAAAACTGGAAGTTGGATCCTGTCTTGAATTTTCTGCCCAAGGGATTTTTTGTAGCAGTGTTTAGTAATGGTTTGGAAAGGGACCAAATTTTGAATGCACCGGTGTGGCGGAATGGTCCTACCTTCTTGTTTCTTCAAAGATGGGAGAGGAACTTCAATCCTCTGGACTATGCCCCCCACAATGGTCCAACTTGGTTACAACTTTACAACATGCCCTTTGAATACTGGTATGAAGGTTGCATTGCAACTATCAAGAATTCATTGGGCCGGACCCTGGAAACTAATCTACGAAATGGTGAGTCGCTAATTTATGCAAGGATTCTGGTACTTGCTATAAAAGAGATACCTCAATTTATTGATTTAACATCGGGTGAATGTAAGTGGAGGCAGTGTATTGAAGTAGAAATTCCAAAATTTTATTGTACAAAGTGCAGACAGTGTAATCACAATGAAGATAAATGCAAACGGTTTCCTCCAATGGTCAGGGTGGCTTGGAAGGAGAAATAGAAAATAGTTGCGAAGGATGCCCCAAGGGATGCTAATCAGCAAGGTGATGCTAGTGCTATGGAAAATAATGGCCTTCAAGCGTCTTCCCATGTCAAGCATTGGAAAATTGTCTTGGCGGAGTCCCAAGATGATCCAGTGGGGGAAGAAGGTTCACAAACCGAAGAAGGGGAGATTAGACACTTTGAAGACAAAATTGGTTCACCTATTAAAATGCTTGAATGGTACAACAATGAAGAAGGTGGAGACTCTGAGACACAATCGGAAAAAGGTTTCCATGAAGAATTGGAGACGTTAGAAAAAAGAAGAATCAAACAATCGGCGAAGTCCGCCTCCTTTGCCAAAGTTGGCAGAAAATCTAACAAACAAAAAAGGGAGGAGAGGTGCTAAAAGACGAACAACCTTCCATTAGATCATACATGACGCGATCCAAGGGAGCAGGGGCCTCCCTTGGGAGGCAATTAAAGTCCTATCCTAGAATGTTAGGGGCATAAATGCCCCTAACAAGAGGTGACTAGTGAAGCGTCAGTTGGAAAGCTTGACTCCAGATCTTATTTTCCTTCAGGAAACAAAACTGGAAGGAGATGCAACCACCGCGTTTATCAAATACTGCAAGTTATGGGAAGGTATTTTCATGGATGCCACTGGTGCTTCTGGAGGACTGGGGGTTCTTTGGAATCCTAGAAAAATTAAGGTATCTCTGTTAAACTCTAACCCAAACTAGATGAAATGTGAGGTATTAGTTGTACAATCGAAGTTAAAATTTGAATTGCACAATGTCTATGGGCCAATTAAAACTGAAGAGAATAAAATTATGTGGGATACCATTTCAAATAATTTAGGAACTTCAAAAGTCATATTAGGTGGGGACTTTAATGCAATAATGGATTTGCAAGAAAAGTTGGGGGGTTCAAGGAAAATTACTCAAGTTCAAAAAGAGTTTTTACATTTCATTGAATCAAATAATCTGTTGGATATTAAAACTTCAAATGGTATCTACACGTGGAACAATAGGCAGAAATATTTTACTAATATTGCCGAAAGGCTCGATAGATTTCTTGTCTCTGAAGATTGGCTGTAGGATAATTTGTTGCCAAAATCATCAATACACTCGGTTGCAATTTTTGATCACTTCCCAATCATCCTATGGGTTAATGAAGGTTCTAAACCGGCTAAAGGATAGTTCAGGTTTTAGAAAATGTGGTTGCGGGCCCCAAATCTTCCTGATCTATTGAAGCAATGGTGGTTAGAACCAATACAGGTGGTGGGTACCAAAATGTTTGTTTTTCAAAAAAAACTGCAAAGGTTGAAGGAGAAACTAAGGGATTGGAATAAAACATGTTTCAAGAATATTTTTGAGGAAAAGTTGCACATTGAAGAAGATCTGCTTTCTTTGGGAGATGCTGTAATAAGGCATGGTATGTCAAACTTTGAATTTGAAAAAGAGAAACAGTTGAAAGAAGAGTACAATGAAGTTCTGCTCAGAGAGGAATGCTATTGGCGCTCAAAATCTAGGGACACCTGGCTGCAAGATGGTGATTAAACACAAAGTTTTTTCACAGTTCAACAAAAATGAAGCAAATTTGGAACAAGATAGAGCAGATTTTTGACGTGAATGGGAAAATCAAGACTAAGGAGGAAGAAATCCAAGCTGTAGGCATAGCTTATTTCTCTTCACTGCTAGGGGGGATGGAGGAAGCCGAACCTCTTAATTTGAGTATTGTGGATGATCTTGAGCCTAGAATTTCGGAGGCATATAACAAAATGTTGACAGGTGAAATTTCTCTAGGAGAAATCAAATTGGCTCTATTCCAGATGCAACCCGACAAAGCACCAGGCCCTGATGGCTTTAACGCTTTGTTTTATCAAACATGCTGGCATTTTATTGGCCTGAACCTCCTTGGGGTGGTGGAGGAGTCTAGAAAGAAAGGTGTAATTCTTAAAGATCTAAACAATACGAACATAGCCTTGATTCAGAAGAAAGCAAATTGTGAAACCTTTGATGACTTTAGGCCAATCACATTGTGCAATACCATTTATAAATTGATATCCAAGGTGATGGCGAATTGGTTAAAACCTATTCTTCCAAAGCTGATCTCACAGGAGCAATGTGGGTTCGTCCCGGGCAGAAATATATCAGATGCCATAGTGGTCGCCCATGAAATAGCACACTCCCTCAAGCATTCAAAATAGAAAGGCATGTTGGTGAAAATAGACATGAGTAAAGCTTACGATAGGGTAAGCTGGCATTTCTTAATGGAAGTAAAGAAGAAACTAGGCTTCAACGAAATCTGGTTAAATTGGGTTTTCAGCTACATCTCAACCCCGCATTACTCGGTAATCATAAATGGGTCCCCATACGGTTTCTTTTGTGGTGTAAAAGGGTTACAGCAAGGTAACCCAATTTCTCCTTTTTTGTACATTATAATGTTTGAAGCTCTAAGCATCCAAATAAAAAAGGCAGTTCAGGTGGGTCTATGGAAAGGCATTAATGTCGCTACTTCTCTCCCACCCCTAGCCCATCAATTTTTTGCTGATGACACCACATTATTTGGCAATGCTTCAATGGCAGAAGCCAACATCATCAAGGAGACGCTTAAGGCCTATTGCTCCTAGGCTGGCCAAAAGGTAAATAAGGAGAAATCAAGCGTATTCTTTTTCAACATCTCGGGAGGCTTGCAACGAAGGCTGGCAGACATTCTGGGTTTCAAGTCTGATAAGCTGCCAGCGAAGTACTTGGGTATCCCTCTCATAGATGGCCAACCAAAATTTAGCCACTGGGAGTATATGGTCAATAAATTCAGCGCAAAGGTGGATTCTTGGAGGTGTAGATGGTTGTCCCTAGCAGGAAGGCTTGTATTGATTAAATCAGTCTTAGCGACCATTCCAATTTACATGTTTTCCTGCCTTGAGGTGCCAAACAAAGTAATAGGGAGGATGACGGGCATTCAAAGGAAAGTGCTTTGGGAGGGGTCACAAGAAAAGAAACGTTTTCCCTTGTTGGCCTGGGATTCAGTGATGAAATCGAAGGATTCAGGGGGTGCAGGCGTCAAAGATCTCAAGATCCAAAATCGGGCGATGGGTGCAAAACTGGCGTGGAAATTTTTTAATTGTTCAGAAGCAGTGTGGTGCAAAATACTGAGGGCCAAGTACCTTAACTCTCAGGATTCCGATAGGATCTTTACCATTGCAAATCCTCCAAAGGGATCCGCCGTATGGAACTTCATTTTGAAATCTAGAGAAGTGATTTGTGATCACTTATCCTGGCGCGTGGGGGATGGCAGAAAAGTTTCCTTCTGGGAAGATTTGTGGAACTCCTACCCTACTTTGGGTGAGCTCCCAGGCATTGTCGAATTAGTGGGGCCTTCTAAAGTTGCATACGGGGAGGAATTAAGAAATTATCTAAACGTGTGGCAAGAAAATGGGTGCTGGAAGTGGTCTTGGAAGTCATTCGATTTTCTCTAGGAATAGGTCAAGGGCGCACTTACAATTGAGCTTTCCAAACGGAGGTTTTTTATTTTAGAATCATTCGATACAATTCTATGGTGTGCCTCAAAATCGGGCAAATATTCTGTGAAGTTGGGGTATAAGGTAATCAAGCACGAGCTAGATATGTCATCATGGCCCAAGTGGTTGTTTTGGGGCAAGAATGTTCTCCCCAAAGTGGGAGCTTTTGCTTGGATTGCGATACAAGACATAATTCTCACTGGTGAAAGGTTGGAAAAAATTGGAATATGTGGACCTCATTGGTGCATCCTATGTAAGCGCAGTGCGGAGGATTCTCAACACCTATTGCTAAAGTGTGACATAGCCCAAATGGTTTGGCAAAATTTTTGTGCCAAGCTAGAATGGGTCGGGCCACTTCCAAACAATTTACAATCACTCTTTGAATCTTGGTCTAATATTTACAAAGGGGCAGCTTTTGGGGGCCTATGGAATGGAATTCCTGCAATGATTGTGTGGCAATTGTGGTGTGAGCACAATGCCAAGATCTTTAAAGAAAAATCAGATTCTTTGGAGAATATCCTCATCAAGATTGAATCAGGGGTAAGCGAGCATCTGAACAGAAAATTGAAATTGAACAAATTTAAATTCTTCTCAACATGGGACAGTAGGATGGCTGGGAATTGGAGGATGATTCAACCGCCATCTGGAAAGCTTCTCAAGAGTAAAGCTTCAAGGGAGCAATCTAAGTGGGCCCTTCCTCTGAGTGGTAGGCTCAAATTGAACTTTGATGGGGCCTCGAAGGGCAACCCGGGGCCCTCAGGTGCTGGGTTTGTGGTAAGAAATGAAAATGGACAACTACTGGTGGCAGCGTCCCTCAGTATCCAGGAAGGTACAAACAATGATGTAGAGTGTGCCACTCTGTTCGAAGGTGTGAACTTTTGCATCTCAAAAGGGTGGCACAATGTGGATTTCGAAGGTGACACTTTGGTAGTCATAAGGGCAGTGGGTTTGGGTTAGGCTCCTAGCTGGAAGATGAATCAGTGGGTTTCTGAGATAAATTCCGCCTTGAGGCTTGTTCAAAATTTTAGGCTTTCCCATGTGTACAGGGAAGCAAATATGTCTGCTGATTTCCTCTCCAAGCTGGGAGTGGAGTAGGCTGAGGAGAGTTTGTTTTTGGAAGACGTGAGCAAGTGGCCGACTTTGGTAAACTTGTTACATTTAGATTGTCTTCGGTGCCAATAATTATTTTTGGTGGGTTTGGTTCTGCAATTTGGTTTGGTGCTCCCAGGCGCATGTGGTATAATTGGGCAAGTTTGCATGGCGTATTTCTGGTGATATAGCTTCAGTTTGGTGCTATTTTTGGTTCGCTTGGGTTGTGCTGTATAACTGGGTTGTTGGGTTGTGATAGTTCTTCTTTCTTTTCAAATGGTTTTCAAATGCTTTATGCAGGATGTATTTTTTTGAATCAATGGAGGAGTGTCACCCTCTCTGGTGACAATTTGTCTAAAAAAAAATAAAATACTTGAGTTGTATAAACTCAAAATGGAATACATGCTCATAGATAGAGATTTATGGGTTCCAATATTTGGTATCAATCCTTTTGCAACAAAACAAGAAGATTGTGAGTTTTTAGATAGAAAAACTAAGGGTCGAGCATAAGAATTTATTTAGTTAATTATATGTCATTGAATGCACATGAAGAGACCGTTGCAACATTTATTTGGAAGAAATTGGAATATTTGTATCAAGCTAAATATTTGGCTAACAAACTCTTTTTGAGAAATAAGTTATATACCCTTAGGATGGAGGATGATTTATTTGTGGCTAATCAAATGAATGTGTCTAGTATGGTTCTTACCCAATTAAACTTTATTGCAGTAAAAAATGAGGGGAATAATTGCATGATTTTTTATGTTATATTCCAAATTCATGGGATCGCCTTCTTATTACTATTGGGAGCATTATCAACAAGTTGAAAATAGATAAGGTGGTGGTATTATTGCTTTTCAAAAATATGTGAAAAAAGAATTTCAAATCTACCAAGGAGGTCTTAGTTGTTCATGATAGACATTTAAAATAAAAAGAGATGAATAAGGACAAAAAGAAATACAAGTCTAAATCTAAATCTTGTGGGAGTTTTAAATCTCTTGCTAAGTCCAAGGAAAAAAGTTGAAACTATGATAAGATTGGTCATTACAAAATAGACTATAAGGAGGAAAAGAAAAATAAAAAGAGAGAATTTGATGATGAGTTTGAGAATTCCTCCTAAGATGATGGTGATACCTTTTTTGTACCCTTGGATATGCATGCATCAAAATTTGTGTGGTTGATTAACCTTGGTGCATCTTTTCACATGACTAAGCACATTGAGGTTGGTTTAAAAAATGTGAAGAATATGATGGTTGGAAGGTTTCCCTTGGATATGATTCTCATATAAATTATTTTGGTCATGGAAGAGTCCTAATCTATTTTCCTGATAAAAATTGAATGGGATCAATCATCTATTGCATATATTTAGTTTGAGACAAAACCTAATTTATATAAGTAAATTGAATGGTTTAGGTTTGCAACTTATTTTCTCAAGTGGTGGGTGCAAGATGGTGAGAGAAGCTATGGTTTTTACTAGGGTAGTTTGAATAGACACTCTATTTTAGTTGGATTTATGCATGGTTTATTACAAGTTTTCTTATTCCTATAGTGAAGAGATATGCAAAATCTTCACCTTCACTATTGGAACTAGAAACAAAGAGGAAAATTGCATCCACTTCATATGGTAATTATTTCTAAGTACCTAAGAGTGCCCATTCTTTAGAAAAATATCTTCATATAAAGAAAATTATGTTATGAAATGAAAGGATGGGTCACATAGGTGGGAAAGTTCTAAGGACCTTGAAAATAAAAGCCTTGTTGAGGGCCTAGATGGCTATAACTTTGAGCTAAATTTTTGTGAACATTGTGTTAATGAAAAATAAAATTATGTTCAACTTTATTTGATTTCTCCTAAATCTTATAAGGTATTATACTTGATACATTTTAATGTTTTTGGTATTTCTAATGTTCAATTTTAAAATCTATTTATTATGTTTCATTCATTGATGATTTTAATAGGACATGGGTATATTTCCTTACAAGTAAATCTTAAAAAAATAGTTGGTTGAAAGATTTTAAATATATTATAGAGAAATGGACTGGTAAAAATATCAAGATTATAAGGAATAACAATTGCAATGAGTTTTTCATAGCAGATTTTAACATATTATTCAACGATCATGGAATAGAAATATATAAGAAAATTTTCTAAACCCTTAAGTAGAATGGAGTTATAAAAAGAATGAACATGATGTTGATGGAGAGGTCTAGGAGTATGCTCAGAGGGTGCAACATGGAATAATTTCATGGGAGCATGAACAAATGTAGGTGGAGAAGAAGATCCCTCCTATAATAGAAGAATAGATACATAATGGTGCAAAGATGGTGGTGAAGGTATATTAAGCTTAGGTTTATGAAAAATGAGGGATAAAAGAACTAATGTTTTCACTTAGGTAGTGGGTGAAGGATATCTATGTCGATAGTGGTGGAGTGGAGGACGTTGAGTAAGACATAATGATAGGCATGATTGAAAGGCATTAAGAAAGCTAGGGTAGGGATAGAGATAACATTGATGTTTGACATGTATAAAGGCTTGGAAAAAGGAGGCATATTAGGGGTGGTGAGAAGAAGAGGGGATTCTATTGATGGAGAAATTATATGTGAACCCTTCCAAGGTTCCTCTTGTTTGGGTTGGGTGAAACCACAATATTGTGTCTCACTTTTTGGCCAAGATGGACATTTATATCAATACTTTTAACTAAATCTTCATCTTCTAAGACCTATAGCAGATAAACTGTTAAGAATTTGAAGATGGTGTGAACTAGTGATTTATAAATTTTTTTGTGTAGATTCTAAAAATATATATATATATATCATGAATCTTTCAACATCTCCTTTAATAACTAGTTTTAAATAGAAAATAACATTTTTAGAAAGTAACATTTGTGTCATCCAACATAATTTTTTTTCTATAAAGGATAAAATTCTAATTTTTGAAACATAGATTCTCAACATGAATATCTAGGGCAAGGATATTTTTTCATAATTTTTTGTTCTATTTTTTTTAATTAATAGTTGAAGTCACTATAACTCTAATGTGGGCATATGTGTGCGTCGTCCAACATAACTTGTGTATATAATGAAATCCAATTTTTTAATGAAACATGGACATCAATATCTAGGGAAAGGGTATTTTTTTAATTGTTTTACAATGGTTTAATATTTTTCCACCATACAGAATGAAGAGCGTGATGTTTGGAGAAAAACCTATGTTTAGTAAAAATTGAAAATTAAATACATGTAAAATGAAAACATATCAAAACTATACTTGTTGGAAAGCTCATTTCAAGGGCTACGATCTTGCAAAATATCTTGTCAAATTAATTTCATTTGAAGGTCCAACCCAAGGTTTGAAACTAAATTTTTTGAGGAAATTTTGATGTAGAGGCCAAAGTTGTCATGTTTGACCCCTTTATTCAAAGGACCTTCGCTCGAAGCCCAATAGTGACCTTCGATGAAGGTCATTGTGTAAAGGAATTTTTTTAGGCCTTTACCTTCGATCAAAGGTATGGCTTTGATCAAAGGTATAAAGTGTTATACCTTCATTCAAAGGTCCTTTGAGTGAAGATTTTACTTCGCTCGAAGGTGCATTTTAAAAACATCCATCCTCCCCCAAAAAATTCATTATCTCAAAAGTGAGACACAATATTATGATTTCACTCAGTCCTAAGGAGGGACAAATGGATCACAATAGAGACACTCACATGGGGAGAAGGGGGAAGAGAGAGGGGGCAAAAAATTAAGAGCCGACTGCATAGGAGGGAGACACTTAGGATCTAGGTCTAGGAAAATAGCACACTCTCTGGCCATGACACGATGGTGACACTCATGATCTCTCATAAGGTGGTTTTTCTTGGTGCAAGCCTAAGACTAAGCTAGGGTAAGGGGAGGGTCTAACAACATCTATTTCTTTCCCTTATTTATCTAGTGGGAAGGAAGAGGGATGGAAGAAATGGTTAGAGGTTAGGAGACCATGGGATCATGAGGTGAAGCTCTCAACATGGGTTTCTTTCTTAATATTATAAAAGAGGTAGATGGAGGAACTAGAGAAATAACTTGAAGACAAGGAGCCATAGGTATAAAAGTAGGTTCTTGTACTATGGGTTTCTTTCTCTTTACTCTTGAAGGGGTAGGTGGGAGAATTGTGACAAGCACAAAAGTGTGAGAAATTAGATGGGGATGTCTAAGTGATAGGGGTGGATTTCCTCCCATAGATTGAGAGGTAGGGGAGGAAAAAAGATCACAATTTGAGGCCATGAGGCTAAGGGATGAATGAGAGGGAGTTCCAATAAAAAATATTTCCTTTTATTGTTGAAGGGGTGACTAGGGTAATATAAGAAACCTATGAAGGTTGAGAAGCTAAAGGGAATATATCTAGGGAAGAAGGGGAGGAAGGACCACCAAAAATGATACTTTTTGATCTTCCTTGGATTTTTTATGAATTGAAAAAGAATTCCATGTCAGGCTAGAGAGGTCCTATTAGGGTCAACTAAAAATAATTTAGAGAGAAGTTCCCATGCAATGATAGTGGTTGGAATCCAATATGGTGGACTAAGTGCATAAATCCATCAGGAGAGAAATTCAAACACTTATACATGATAGATGAAACTTCCTTCATGGAAGCGAGCCATGGGTGGTATAGCTTCACATGAAAGTGGTTGAAGTTCAAGATCATGGAAAAGAGAACATCCAAGAATTTTGGTTCTACTTGAATAGAGAGGGAAATAAAATCTTGGGTGGGGAGATCGAGGTCATCATTGGTCCATATAAATACTTATAATTTCTTATAATCATCTATATACTATTGATGCACACATAATATCTCCTTTGTCACAACACTAACCATATTGATAGGATAAAAAAGTACTCCCTTTCAATAGGTTTCCCATTGAAATCAACAAGAATGTACAAAGAACCATCATAGATTCCATTTGGCATGTTGGAAAGGGAGAAGGATATGGTAGGTATAGGAATAACCCTCAAAATGATCAATGGAAAGTATCTATCATCCCTATCATATCAAAGAAAGAGGATAAAGACACGTCAGGATCAAGCTACAACATAGGAGAAGCAAGTGCAAGAGTAATGTTATAATTAGAAGAATATTTTAAAAAATTGATCTATTTATATCTAAAAGTTTTGATTCAAATTGAGATGGATTTGTTACTTTTGTTAGTGCCACCTAATATATGGATGAAACTAGAGTGAATGTGGTCATACACCATATGCTTCAAATATAAAATAGCTTGGTGTCATGATTAGGTGCCTTTTGAAATTGATAAAATATCTTTAGATTATAATAAGGTGAGAGAGGCTAGTTGGTATCTAATAAAAAAAGGGAGGTAGCTACACCAAATAATTCTTAAGGAGCTACCAAATTGAAATGGAGAGACTCAAATAGTTTAGTAAATTTATCAATTTTGATAAAACATATGATCTAGTAAGATTCATTCTAGCTAAGTTAGGTATGTCCATAACTTTCTTGAATATAGGTTGTCATTGATGTCAAAGGGTGTCAAGGTTGTTAGATATGAAGGTTGTCAAAGATGAAAGGGATTGTAGGAGTACTAGAATTTTCATTTGACTTAAAGTTTTAGAAGCATGTTGTTTATCAATTTGTAGGTCCTATCTAATCAATCATATTCTATATCAAGTAATATATATTAAGTTTTTTTGAATTATGTTTTCCTTCAAATTGTTGGTGTGTTTATTATACCATGGTGAATATGAAATTAGTATGAGTGTGGTGGTCTAGAAGTCCATGTAAGGATATCTTTTGGGAAGAGAGATTTCCAAATATGGTAGGAATTTTATGTAGAAATGCAATATTGCTCCACAATTTGGAAGGAGAGTATGTCTACAATTATTTTATCAATTTTTTTGAGTTTTTAGAGAATATGCTCAACATGCAAGAATTTTGAAGTGTCAAAAGGTTTTTCCATTTGTTTGAAGTACAAAGAGTGTGTGATAATGACTACTAGCATGCAAAATTAAAATATTGCACATGGAGTGAGGATATGACCTGCTTAAGGTTCCTGAGGTGGTGCACAACATCAAGTTATTTTGATGACAAGACATTTGTGTTTGGACCATTGTATTACACATTTCATTTAAATTGAATTTAGGTCCACTTTATGTCATCTGGGCATTATATGTGGAGTATGAGTTGCATGATTTGTCATCTATATTGGTTGTGATCGAGTGAGGTGATTTTGAGTACAAAATTGTGAAGAAAAGAGGGAGCACTAGTATCAGAAGATCATTCTTAGTGCGAAAGAGTGTCAACTATGAATCTAGTACATATCAAAGTTATTTTTTAGATCTACCAACTTTATTTTATATTTTGGTAGGATTGGTGTTTTACTTGTTGGATTTTTTCAGTGGGGATTGATGTCTCTTTCTGATGGGGATTGTTGTCTCTAGTAGGTTGGTGCCTACAAATAGGGGATTGGTGTATCTGATAGGTTGGTGCCTACTTCATATTGTAATCTCACTTATTATATGTTTGTATTGTGAGGTTGGATTTGGGTAGTAGATCCAAGCACCTATTCTCACAGTGGTTTTTCCTATCTTGGATTTCCACATATATTTAGTGTTATCTTTTGTTGTGTCATGATTAATTTCTTATGTGAATATGTGCTCTTCATGTTGAAGAAAAATAGAAATATAGCAGAAGTGAAAGGTTCCAAAATTGTTTAGATCTACTGAATCACCCCCCTCTTAGTCGATTGTTGATGATCTTGAACTACACATACATGCATGAAATATGGATAACACATCAGTAGTTTCTTATCTCATATCAGAGGCTGCATGTTTCCAATAAAAACCTGCTACACATTATAGTCTAGGAGCACATATGGTATTTAAGAAAATAAAGATTGATAAAAAAAAAATTTAGTGAACTTTTTCTTTGCTCCTCTATAATGAACCAAGCTAGTGTAAGTGACCTGAGGTCAAAATGGTTGAGATCCATTCACTAACTAGTTAAAATAATGAATAGAGTTATTCAGGAGTGAGAAAAACCAATCTAATGTGTATATTTGATTGATCACATGAAGATCTCTTCTAGCAAAGAATCCTGGAAATAAATCACTACATATTATAGTAAAGGTAGACATGTGTGTCTATGGGTTGTCCTTATCATTATGTTTTTTGAAATTGAGCACCTTGAACCCCATACCTATCAAAAATAGCAAGAATAGGTAGAGAAAGCATATTATGTTTGTAGTATGGAGCTAGAAGCAATTGAGGGGAAGAGGTAGAGAGTGTAGCTAGTTGATGCTATAATTGGCCAACATTCTACATTAATTGATTTATAACTAGGTCAATTATAGTGTGTATAGGAGGTGGCATAGTAATAGATGTAGAAATGGTAGAAGCCATGACATGAAAAGGAAATATATGCAAGCCAATAGTGTCTTATGGGCTGAAAGTTCATCAAATACCATAACAACAATTTCCATTATCACATCCACTCAAGAAACTACAACTAAAACTAACTTGGAAGTAGGACCATGCATGCATAATGAGAAAACTCAAAAGAAACACCCATAAATCATGCAATGTTGCTTTCTATTGCTAAAAAATGCCTTTACACTAGTTCTCCAACAATTTACAAATGAAGGGGAGACCCCTATTTATAGTTTTCCAAAGCCCAAATGAATGACTAGGATTAATTTGCATTGTATGGCTTAGATTTTCTTTAAACTAGGGTTTCACGTACACCCAATATTTCACAATTTAAAATATAGTTTTTGTCTTTTCCCTATTTTTTCTTTTAGTGGCTAGTCATTATAGCAATTTTTTCTTCTAGTTGATTTTCCTTTTACTATAGCTGAAACTATTCAAAGCCGCCTTCTTGTTGGTGCATCTATAGTATCCTTCAACCAATCAAGTACACATTTTTTGTAGATTTGCATCATTGTTAAATGAATTAGATGATCAAATGAGATGGCTCATGATGGATCATGATCATTTGTTGGAGGGAGGAAATAGCCACTCCCTCCCACCAACTTCAAGGCCACCCTTTGTAGTTTTTCCATCAACTTGCTTGATATAGGCCTACTTCTAATGTCAGCTCTGTTGATGGGTGCCAGGGGAAGAGGTGAGCATAAATGAATGGTGAAAGAAGCAATGCAATTTTTCTTTGTTCAAATTTCTCAATGGGCCTCCCTGATGGACCTGAGGTAGGTTCCTTGAATCCTACATACACGGAGTGGAGTAAGTGCTTTCATGCACAAATCAAGGTAAAATTTAGTCAAATCCTACAAACTCCTTGTTAGATCCACCCATGCATCCTTAAAAGATCATAATATTCATATTTGGAGCTCATTTGAACCATAAACATAAATGTAGGCTCAAGGGCATGGGTTTCCCATAGGTTGAAAGGACGACAAAAAATGGACAACAAATGATGGATGGTGGTCAGACGATGGATGAATGGTGGCAGTGGTGAATGAACAGTGGTAGATGTTGGGAAGACATCGAGCAGATGGCAACGTCAGAGGATGATGGATGGGTGACAATAGTGGATAGAGGGATAGTGGCCTGCAAGGAAAGTTCCCATGGACGGTGACAAAGGGACGATGACCTACAAGGAAAGTTCCCACGATGATGATGGAGGGATGACGGCTCGCAAGGAAATTTCTGCAACTTCCCAAAACTTAACGAAACCTTGGTAGTTCACTTAGGCATCACAAAAAAATCCTAAATCCATAGGTAACTTGTCCCCAAAGTCAAAAATTGAAGGAAAAAGTGAATCAAGCAATTAGAGACCAAGTCAACAAGAACAAGGCAAAAGGCAGAAAAAGGAAGAGGGGACTTTGTTTCTCCCTAGATTAGAATTCCCTAGGTAAAATGAAGGGCGGAGAGTAGCATTTATAGGCCAATTTCCATTAATGGCATGCATTGATTTCTTGGTACAATGGACTCAGGTTACATGAGATGTGGAAACCCACACTCGTTTGGATGATTGGTCAAGGCTCAGATGGAGAAACTAAGTGTGAATCCTACCATATAGGTGGAAGTTGGGAATCAGTCACTACTCAGCAGTGAAACATGAGTGGCGAACCACATGAGGTGAACCATAGTTGTAGGTCCATGAGGCTTAGAGGATGTTGGGGCAACGGGTGAAGGGAAACCTGTAGGGGAATTTTCACGAAGGAAAAAGACTTAGTGAAAATTAGGTGGGTGAATTTGGTCAAGGGGAAATTAATCATTCTAAGGTATGTGACCCACTTGGACTCCAGGAAAGGGGTACACAAACCGATGCAGGAGAAAAAATAACCCAACAAAAGTAGGAATGAGTTGTCAGGAGCAAAAAAGAGGGGGGTCCTTGCCTAAGGCAAGGCATGTGTGCAAAACATGCACAACATGTCATTCTCCAGTGTTTTCCTTATAGTCTTTTTATAATTTTCCTATTTGTCTATAATATTTAATGCTAAATAAATCAACTTGAATTTACAACATATTCATATATATATGTATATATATGTGTATATATATGTATAATATATATACACCTATTACCATAGGAGCAATTGTAGTTAAATGTTCTTTCTTTCACTGTTGGTCTATCATTTTCATTATCTATGTATATCTTTGGCATTACAACCATTACCATAGGAGGAATTGTAGCTATCTATGTGTAGGGTTTAGGGTTGTATGAAACCATTGACATATTGAAGATAAAATTACTTTGGTGGCTATTTAGTGTTATTCTAATAGCTCTTTTACAATTTCTCTATTTCTATATAATATCTAGTGTCAGGTGATGTAGGTTGAATTTTCAATGGAGCTTATGGCATTATACTGATGTTTGCATGGGTGTTTTGTATAGATGATTAATTTATTATTAATGTATTCTTGTTGTATGTTTCTATCTTTGGCATTATACCCATTTTTGAGACTTGAAAGAGATTATTGCTCTTTGTGGGTGGAGAAATTGTAGTTAAATCTTCTTTCTTTCATTAAAAAATATGGTTGGGCTCAATAATTTTTGTCACCCTTGTTTGTTGTTTCTAGTTATATATATATAGTTATATATATATATATGCATACATACACATATATTATATATATATATATATTATATATATATGCATACATACTTACAGATATATCTATATCTATATATATATATGCATACATACATACATACACATATATACATACATATATATATACATATGTAGACACATATATATACTTTATGCATCTTTGTTGTTATACATGTTTTTTACAACTAGTCCCTTGCTTCTAATTGAGCTAACTTCAAATGCGTACAAAGAAAATGGTATAGATTGTGAGCGGCTACATAATTTATTCCTATGTTTGCATATATACAATGGCAAAACTATTGAGCTCCCATGGTTTTCATTTTCAATGAAGTTTGTGGGGTTATACTCTTTTATACATGGATGTTTTTCATAAATGATTAATTTATTATTAATGTCTTCTTGTTATATGTTTCTATATAAAAAGAGCTACATTATCTTGCATTTCGTATTATACAGAAATGGGAGAATTGTAATAGAGCTATTAGTAAAACATACATACATATATTTATGCATATATACATATCTATACACATGTATATATATATATATACATACATGTATATATATATATATATATATATACATACATGTATATATACATACATACATACATACATACATGTATAGATATACATATTTCATATATATATATATATATATATATATACATATGTACACACACACACATAGACTTAATCCAAACTCCAAGCTACATTAGTGTTATTCTAATACCTCTTTTACAATTTCTCTATTTCTTTATAATATTTAGTGTGAGGTGATGCAACTTGAATTTTCAATCAAGTTTGTGGGGTTATACTCTTTTCTACATGGGTGTTTTGCATAGATGATTAATTTATTGTTAATG
This sequence comes from Sequoia sempervirens, assembly GCA_007258455.2. Taxonomy (NCBI): domain Eukaryota; kingdom Viridiplantae; phylum Streptophyta; class Pinopsida; order Cupressales; family Cupressaceae; genus Sequoia; species Sequoia sempervirens. The sequence goes on from VDFB02237008.1 coordinate 194,566, forward strand.
TCTTGTTATATGTTTTTGTCTCTAAGGTTAAACCCATTTTGGAGACTTCAAAGAGATTATCACTCTTTGTAGGTGTAGAAATTGTAGTTAAATCTTTTGTCTTTTGCTAGAAATTGTAAAAGGCTACTACAAAACAAATCCTGTTCATGGCTCGACTAACAAAAATATCTTGAAAAACTTCAAAAAAATAACAAACACTCTGCATATCTATATATTTATAATTTCTCCATCCATACAAAACCATAACGGCAGATATCCATGGAAAATAACTTACAAATTCCGGAGAAAAAAGAGTTTTAACATAAAAAATAAATAAACCATTTATACAAAACACCCAAGTAAAATGACCTATAGATTGCGCAACACCACAACTTTAAAACCCTCCAATCTACCATAAAATGGAGCAGAGGCCAATGATTTTTATAATACTCTACTATCAAACAATAGTATCATTTTTACAATAGTCCAGTAAGAAACCAACAACATAATGGCTCTTTCGACAATGCAACTTAATCAATATGCTTCCTCACACATTACATAGAAAATCCAAGCTACTTTGGCTGGAATTAAATATTATAGAGAAATAGAGAAATTGTAAAACACCTATTACATAACAAATCCTATTCAAGGTCCGATTGATAAAAATCTTGTCAAAAACTTCAAAAAAATAAAAAACCCTCTGCATATCCAAATATATACAATCACTCCTATCTTAATATGTAATTGGGCAATAAAATTACCAACCCTAACCATTTTGACAGAAGAACCTAGATTTAACTACTATTGCTCCTATGGTAATGAGTATAAGGCCAAAAATGCATAGGGATAACTAAAAACAATAAACTAGGAATGAAAAAATAAAAAACCCTAACAATATTTCTTAATGGGAAAAAAAAAGATTCAACTGCAATTTCTCCATCCACAAAAAATGATAACACCAGACATCCATGTAGAACGACTTACAAATTCTAGACAACAGTTTTAATATAAACAATTAAGAAACAATCTATACAAAACATCCATGTAAAATGACTTACCGATTACAGAGAATGACAATTTTAAAACCCTCTAATCCAACACAAAAGGCAAGGAAAGTCGACGATTTTTATAGTTGCCTCCTATGAAACAAACCAAGGAACTACAGGCGACAAATTTTATAATAGTCTGCTATCAACCCAACACCACAATGGATCTTTCGACAATGCAACTTAATCAATATACTTCCTCCCACATTCCAAAACACATTAGTGTTCAAACCATGAAACCTACTATCAAAACGAACAATAAGCAGAGAATGAAAGACAAACAATAAATTAATCATTTATGAAAAATACCCATGCAAAACAACTTACTGATTCCACAACTCAACAATTTTAAAACGCTCCAACTTGCTAAAAAATGGAGCTGAACATGACAAATTTAACAATAGCCTAATATCAAACCAGTACTACAATGGCTCTTCCGACAATACAACTTCATCAAAGTATACTCTCCCACATGCCAAAATTCAATATTGCATTTACTTCGTTTGTCACCATCGTGCAATGATAGGATACATTGGCCCTTGCGCCAACATATTCTTACCATTCACCTTCCTTGTATCTAGGACACCATTCTCCAGGACCACCAACTCATGTAATTACCAAGGTCCACGTCACCACAAAAAAACCTGGTTACCTCCTCAGCGCTGATGAGACTCCTAGTGCCAAAAAATCCAATTCCCGACTGGGCTAATGAAAATCCTAGCAGAAACTTCAAACAAAATAGCCTATTGGCTAATAAATATTTCTTCCTTTTCTCTCAAGGGCCTAAGGGCCAATAGTTAAATATTAATTTTTATGTTCATCAATCAAAATCTGTGGTTTTATCAAGGGCTTATTTCTATTATTTACAATATAAATATTTTCATTTTTAATCATACATATTAATAACAATATTAGTTTTTATAACTAAAAAAATAGAAACATAGAACGATATGATTATATTTTTTATTTTTTAATTAAATATATTGATATATAGTAATTGTTGTTATTAAAAATAAAATCTTATTGAGAAAAAGTAATATTTAGTTTCTTGAAGATGAAAAATGTATCATAAATATTGTAGTAAAGGGAGAAGGGGTATGCTATTTTGAATGTAAGAATTAACCCATTCAAAGAGTTTATCCTAAAATGCTATTTTCAATAATTAATTTACATGTGAAATTAAAAAAATCAAATATTAGACAAGATAGAATCATAAATAAACATATGATAACATATCAATATATATATATATATATATATATATATATATATATATATATATAAACATTCATCAATATGTTAAATACATATCTTTTTGTTTCATATAGATTATTATGACTATCTACTTGTAGTTATGGAAAATGTATCCCTTTACATTTTCTCACTTGTTTGGGCCCTCATAGTTAAAATGGACTTAATTTTTCCTTAATTTAGTGTTGTAAAAATGATTTATTTACATGTTCACACTAAGTTTTGGGCCCGCTTAATTAATTGAGATTAATTATGCCTTAATTAAACCTATAATTCATTTACAAGCCTAATAAATTATATTTTCCAAAAGGGAAACATGATAATAATTAATGCTTACACATAACACTTTACCTTGAGCAATGTGTGTTCTACGAATAGGGACTTGGGACCCATTCACCCATGGGTGAATGGGTCCTCTCGAAGCCTTTGAATCACATTTTATGTTATGATTTTTGTGGTATTTTAATGTCTCTAAGTGTATATTCAGATGTTGACTTGTGATATTTGAATTTTAGGAAATTAAGGATACATACCTATAAATACAAGGTTATTTCACTAAGTTTCATCTAAGCAACCTAGATTTTCTAGTGTTCAATTACAACTACAAGATCTAAGTTTATGATCAAGAGCATTCAAGAGAAGAAATATCAGAGTTTTATTACAACAATCAAGATCTAATCATCATGCCAAAGTCTTCTTGCATCATGCATGTCTGTGGAGCTAACATTGTGATGTAGGTTTCATGATCCATTCAAGTGTTCAAAGCATTGTTTCAAGCAAGATTCAAGATCAAGATCCACATCCATTTCAGCCATCTCATGCAAGTTGTAGATCTACATTATCAAGGTTCATTCAAGGGTTTGTTGAGTGATTTAGATTGAAGAAGGATTGAAGATATTTTGAACAGAAAAAATGAAGAAATTATCAAAGTTGTCATCTTCTCACTGAAACTCAGATCTTGAAGTTGTTTTAAACTTTCTGACACTAAAACCCAAAGAATTTGGAAGTGAAAAGATAGGACAAGAGGATCCCAATTTTTTTAGAAAAACCCTCACTAGAGATCCATTTGCTCATGGGTGAATGAGTCCTAGGTAGGCTTCCAAAAAAATATTTTGTGAAAGGTACACAAGATTCTGCCCTTCTCAAAAAAAAAAAATTTGTTTTTTTTTTGGTTAGTATTGGGTTTCATGTTCAAGATCCAAGTGTTAGATAGCATTTTGGAGTTAGTTTACTAGTTTTAGTTTTTCTCCCCAAAGTGCTTTTTGACTTGGACCCCCGTCCTCAATTAAGAAAAGAAACCAATAGATTCCCCCATTGAATTGATTCACCTAAAAGGTTTGTTAGTAAATAATTTGAGGGGATCTCATTTCTTGAATGATTTTGGGAAGATGGGTTACCTTAGTTTCCATACTTTGAACATCCCTATTTTCCCACGTTATGATTTTGGTGAACTTGACTTTGAGCATTGTAATTTTTCGACTTTGGAGTCCATTTTCAACCATAGATCTAGGTATTGCATTGCATTTATTTTAATCTCATTTAGTGTTCTTAATTTTCATTAACTTGTATCTCATTTAGGGTTTTAGGTTCACATTTTTTCATTCTTTAAAATTTAGAAAAATCAAAAGTTTTAGTCATTTTGCAAAGTATTTACATAGCATTTCATAATCAATACTTTCAAATAGAAAATTGAATGAAAATTGAATTTAAAATTATGTCTCCTATTTTATCATTTAACATCATTTTGCACTTGCATTTAGACTTCATTTTCTAGAAATTTGAAACTGTAACCACCTGTCTCATTCTAGAATCTCAAAACCTTAAAAATTATCTTAGAAATTTGTAAAATCATTTTTAGAAAACCTAAATAAGGACCCATTCATCCAAGGGCGAATGAGTCCCTAATTTTGTATTTTTTCTACATCTCTAGGCATCAAAATCTCTATGTTTTCATTATTTTTTGTTGTTTTTAGTTTGTAGAATTTCTATTTTCTAAAATTGATCATATTAAGGTTAATTTGTCAAAATTAGTGCATTGTTTCAATTCAAAATTACATCATTTTCAAGTTTTTGCATGGTATAATACAAAAGTTATCTTTCTTAGAATCTAAAAATTTATTATTTCTTGGAATTTCAATTCATTCTTGCATAATAGATATGTGCAAATCGATAATATATGGAAGTCTATAATCTCTTTGGTGGATGTCTCAAGTTGTGTTTTTGGAAATGATCCTAATGAAATAGAACCTAATCAATCTCAATTAACTCCTAATAAATCTTCTTGTTAAGTTGACATCATTGGAGAAGATGATTATAGCATAAAAAATCTCATAAACAATTTCCTTAACAATGTTGAAAACAATACTTATTTTATCCCTCCATGGAATAGCAACACCCCCTACTCTTCCACCAATTGAGATGTTTGCTCTTCTACATCTTGAAATTGAAATACAAAAAAATTCTAAACCTTCAAACATGAGTGAACCTAGTATCTCTAATAAATTGCATAATAACCCATCTTATGTTAAGAAAGTGACCAACACACCTATCAACCTAGAAGAGACTTATGGCCAAGGTTTTAAGATCTAAACTAAGAAAGAATGTGACTTAAATAATGAGCATGAAATTCAATTTTTTTTAGAGAAACTTCCTATTGAAGATACTAAAGGATTGGGATATCAAGATCCTTCTCCCTTCATATCATCTAAGGAGATAAATTTCTTCCTTCATAATGATGAAGTAATGTCTCATAAGGATGATAATATAATCTTAGGTCCTCATCCTTCAACAAGCACTTGATAAAGGCCTTAATAATTGAAGAATCTAACATTTCCTTGTCTCATGTATCTAACTAAAAGGAACTTACACATACTTCTTAATAAAGGAATCTTAACATTACCACCCATCAGAGATAATCCAAATCCAAAAAATAAAAACAAAAACATGTCTCATTGTCAATACCTTAGAATTCTTGGGAATAGTACATATGAGTTTCATGCTTTAAGGAGGTTCCTTGATAAATTTGATACAATAAAGTTAGTCCTTAAAAGCATGAACTTTGCTCCATGCCATGTAATAGTAGTAGGATCATAAGCACACTCACTATTAAATATTTTACATACATTGTAAATCATTCCTATATTGCAAGGAGCTCATTCACATCATTTACCTCAGCTCATCCTTGTCTTATATTTAGTGGGGACAAGGGGTTATATATCCTTTTCCTAGTTTGGTGCTTGATGTTTTCCCTTTAGCTAGTTGTTGACCTTCTGTATACAATGAACAAGATTGGGATGCAAATGACCTACTATAGGTTGACTAGCATGTTCTTTACTAGTCTTGTCTTTCTTTTTCTTTTTCATGTTCTTTATGTGATTGCATGTGTGTAATGTGATCCCCCGTACTATTCTATTTGATGTTTCTTCATGTTCATTCCTCTCTTTGTACCTATATTCTTCTATATGTTGTAAACCTTTATCTTTTATCTTGTATCATGTTTTTCTTTTGGGGATGATGCAAGGTGTTGAGACATTTAGGTCTCTTCCATGTTGACCCAATAACTTTTATTATTTTCACTTTTTATGTGTCATTCTTACTTGATCCATGAGTTATTTGTGGAATGATAATGTTTCAGAGCTCTATAATATCATTGTAGCAAATACATACGTTTACCTTAAATCCATGGATGCCTTATATGTTATTTTGGGATTTCATGTCAGGGAAACCCCTCTCTTTCATGACATAGCCTCATTTGGAAATATATGTGAAAGAAAGAAAATTGTAGCTCTATGTTTTGGGAGATAAAACCAATTTCCTTCAAGTTTCATTCAAGGAAACCCTAGAGATCTCAATCCAAGGATGGAATGAGGGAAATATATATGCTAGAATGGTGTCCTAGGGTGTGATCAAATACAATAAGGAGGTTCACCACCAAAAAAATTCTTTGAAAGAAAGAGATGAATGCAATGTGAAAACCTAACTATATGACATAGAGTATGAAACTAAAATATAGAATAAAAATTTGAGAATGAGCAGAGGGGTACCTAGAAGAAATATTTGATCTAAAAAATCTCTAAAACCCTAAAATTATGAATTTTAATGCTCACTAGGAATCATATGCTAGTTTGGGTGATTTAGTCCGAGATTAGGGTTTCTATGTAAAAATTGGAATCTCTTAGTGACTAATCTAGATCTAAAATTTGGAAAAAAGGAAGTATTGGAACTCATATGCCCAAGGTGATGATTTAGTCCCAATATTAGGGTTTGGATGAAACTCTAGTATTCTATAGTGATTTCCTATAGCTTCTATCTTGTCAAATCTCTAAGTCTAAAAGCTTGAATTTTGGCCTATAGGTGACTTTCCGTGAAGATGTAAACCTTGTGACAACCTTGTCACCTTTCTTCAATCTTACAACTTTGTCTTCAAAGGATCTTCAAGCTCCAAATCACCTAGATCTGCAATCACACATGTAGAGAGAGAAACTTGTTGATTGTTAGGCAATAGGGGTTTTCCTTGGTTAAACCCCATTTAGGTAATTAAACCTTATTATGAAACAATGAAACATGAATTTGAACATGAACATGAAACATGAACAATGATACCTTGAATGATGGCTTGAAATGTAAATATGCAATCTAACATGACGTGTCCATGAAGAATGAAGATCTTGATCTTTAATTAGATGTTGAACAATGCTTAATTTGGATCTTGAATGCTACATCCCAACACTAGCTCACCAACATGCTTGATGCTTTATGATGATGAATCTTTAATTGCTATAAGAATGTTCTTCAAATCTACCTTTGAATGCTCTTGTGAACTCTTGTGAACTCTTGTGAAATTTCTTTTGATTTCTTATGAGGTTATAGGATAGCTTAGATTAAATTACTAGGTGAAATTATGTGAAATAAACTTGTATTTATACTTTTTTAATGCCAAATTTCCTAAAATTAAAATAATACAAGCTAACATTAGATTGAGGAGGATAAAATCCAACCAAGAATTGAATTCAAAATGGGTCTTGATTACAGTGGTACTCATATGCCCAAGGTGGTGTATAAGCCCCAATGGCTCAAAACTAGGATACAAACTCAAAGAAAGGTCATATTTAATGTGAAAATCAAAATTAGTTCCTAAGACCTAGGTGGGACTCATATGCCCAAAGTGGCATATGAGTCTCAGATCACCAGATCTAGAGCACATGACCTAAAACACTGAATTATGGATTGGTTATGTGATAAGTGTTGGGATTATCCTCAGAAGGATGCATTAAATAAGGCTTGTGGATGCAAAATAGGATGAAATAATGCATAAAGAATCCCAATTAATTAATAAATCCTTAGATTAGTGTGAAAGTGTTAGGATACACTTTAGAAAACCCTAAATAAGGCACAATTAGGTTCATTTTACCATTAATTATTCATTAATTATTCATTCCCAAGTTAAGTGTGAAAAGAACTACTTTTGTCTAAACTACATTTAGCCCCCACTTTAGTGAGAGGAGGAACTTGCTTCAAAATCACATTAACGTAAAAAATTCAAGAGGGTTCTAAGTGTACCAACGTGGATGGTATATGATAACAAAGATAAAGGGGGTGGTCAAGCCCCATGGATCCAATATCCTATGTCAAACCAACACAAGAACAAAGGAACACACACAAGGTGTATGATATGCAACAAAACAAGATACAAAAACATGAAATGCCAAAGACATAAATATGAAAGAAAAAGAGAGAAAAGGTGGATCAATATTTAACTATTTGTCCTACACATTATGGATCAAATCTAAGCTTGTTTATTTAAAATGCATGCTCAATTTGAGGAAATAGAACTTCAAGCTATATGATAGGTGAGTATCCAAAAATGGTGGCTTACAAGTGGAACATGATGTAGACTATGCAAACAAATGCACACTCACAAGGGATAGTGGAATCTTAGGCCATCCACTAGGTGAGCCCCCAATGAGACACATACACACCTCACACATACAAGCAAGTGGCTATGGGAAAGTCATGGATAAGTTTTAATCCTATATGTACAACCATACCAAAGCTATACCTCCTGATAACTTCGATAAGGTGCCACACAACATGAACAATAGGATTCAAGAGATAAGCAAAAATTCATATACTTGACACTCATGAATAAACAAGATGGCTCCATAGGCAAGCAAAGTGTGTTATGCAAGGTGGCCATATAACAACTATTGTAAATGAAAAATTAGTGTAAGGTACGTTCAAAGGGATTTTCCTTAGTTCATGTAAGGTCTCTTCTTAGGGAACATCATGCCTAATGTCTCTAAGAGAGGAAAATTCAAAGAAATATCATTCCCTCAAAGGGAATGAAACCCAATGACACCACTAAGAAAAGGACACATCGTAAGAAGAAAGAAAATCACATAGTGAAGTATGAGTGTTGATGGATTTTACCACTTTAAAGCAGATGCTAACACTATTGCTATGAGCACTTTCTTTAAAGTAGAGGAATACATGAGAGGTTATTTGGAAAACCCTATGCCAAGTAATATGTTCCTGAGTGAAATTACATCATGGATAAAGGGTTGCAATACTAAAGATAACTTAGTATGTGACATGTGAGCTAACTTAAAGCATGTCATTCGCATCCCAAGCTTGCTCTTATATAGACATGGAAGGCGATCAACTAGGAAAAAGAGGCAACAACAAGTGCCATATGAGGACAAGGATCCCTAACCCCTTGTCCCCACTTAGTGCAAGACAAGGATGAGTTGAGATGATTGATGAGAAAAATGCTAGAGTGAAAATTAGTATTAATTAGAGGAATTAGATGCCCAACACAAGGAAGAGCACCACACTCCTTAAGATGTTGAATTTTATCACTGAAAGCCTTACATTCATTAGTAGAATGACTATGAAATCTATGATATGCATAAAATTAATTCTTGTAATAAACTTTATTTCATTTTCTTAGAGGGAGGGATATCAAATGATCTTGGAGGAGTATTGACAAGATACTCTCTTGATCAATAGTAGAGGATGTTCCTCTATTTGCACAAGATGCCATAAACACACTAAATGATAAGGCCTGAGATGAAAATGGAGATAAATGTAGAAAAACCTAGATCTTTCTTGAAAGAGTATGGTATATATTTAACTTTTTATATATCATTTTGCTTCATGTTTTCATTGTATCCTTGTTTAGGAGGGAGTTTGTATAAAATACCATAACAGTGTTCCAACTTAGTTGAAGGGGGTTTATGCTTCTGAGAAGGATTGGATTTTTCATGAGAATACAAATCATTTTTAGGTTTCTTAAATTTATACATTGTCCTCTCATGAGGGATGGGAGTTAAAGAGCCCCCATCACCACCATGGGGTAATGTTGTTAACGAAGAACCAAGTTGAGAAAATGAAACACAAGGTTGTTTTGGTTTATAATGTGAGATTTTTTACTCTCCCATAAAGGAGGGTGTAAAATCTAATGAACCCCAATCGTCACTAGAACTTGCATTTGAAAATGAATTCTTTGTATATGACTCTTTGTTATTTGAGGGTGACAGTTTGGATTCTTTATTGAAATGAGGAATAAAATCTAATGACCTCAAGTTGTGTTGTAGGTGAAAGACAATTAGGATTATCATCAACTTATATAGGTTCAACATTTTATTTTGGAATGAAAGTATTAGGTGAGTTGGAAGTGTTATGATCATATGATTTATAGCTTCGTTCATCTACTTCAACTATATATATCTTTGTTGTATTCAAATTTCATCTCACAGTGAAGAGTAGATGGGACTTCTTTCATAATATAAATCCATAGTCTCCCTAGGAGAAGATTCTATGAAAGAGGTCTTGGCATGATATGGATAGTGGTAGGAAACACTACATGTCTGACCTCAATAGGTAATGTGATCATTCCTAATGGTTTCCTATTAAAATTTCAAAATAAATAAATATTAACATCATTAATTTGAATAATCCTCTTGTACACACCAATTTTATCTAGGAGGTCAATTCTACAAACATTAAGACCTGCTTCATTGTCTATGAGAGTGCACCTAACTATGGTTCATTAATGATCACCTTTATCATCAAGGATTCATTTTTTTTTTGAATCTCAAGTGAAGGTAATTCATGTTTAGGGAATGTGATTTATGACTTTGTGACACACATACAATCAAAGGAGGATGCTACATCATTCAATTTCATAGAATATTGGATCTCCTCCTACTTTATTTGTAATAACTTTTGGAATACCCAATTGTATTTAGGTGATGTTCGAACAAGATCTCATAAGGATATATTTGCTGGAGTCCTTTTAAATTATATGTAAATATGAATGAGAAGCATCAAGAAAAATGTGTTGAGGCAATGGTAATGAAGTGTGAGTGGTTTGTGGTTGCCTACATGTTTGAGCAACTACATTATAACTAGATTGTTGCAAAACATTATTATATCAAGTTTCATTATAGATTTTACGAGATATATTATTTTATTTTTATGTGGTTCACTAATGGGAGGTGACTTAGGAGGCCTGATAGCTAAATGCAATCCAATTTGTGTTGCCGTAACCTCAAAAAATGTATCCTTATTTTCATGATCTCTTGGTGAAGATGAGTCTAATGTCACTTCATAATCTTCATCTAAGGAATCCTCATTACTAGTGTTTGAAAGACATGTGTCAATGTTCACATTTTCTTGCACCATGACATCCTCCCTAGGAGGAGATTTTTAAGGAGAACTAAAAACTAGTTGTTCATGACATTTAGAGATTGGTTCTTCTAAAATGACTTCATCACAAGTAAGGGAGTTATCAATGGTTGTATTTTCTTGTTTATGAATGATGGCATTCTCTTGTTCAATAATGTTTTCCCTAGGAGAAGAGACACACATAAGATTCTCATGAATCTCATTGGTTTGATCTTTTAACACCAAAATATCTTCTTTACAACTAGGAGAGATACTAAAAATAGAACAAATGTGATTGTCATGTTTATCTATGATTTAATCTTCTTTCACTAAAAAATTCTCACAAGCAAGGGATGAATGGAGACTAGGTAAGGTGATGTTTAGAAATGTTTCTATGATCTCATTCTCTTGTGCCATAATATCTTCCCAAGGGGGACAAGGAGAAGGACAAACAAGACCTTCATGTTTCTCAATGATTGCATCTTCTTCTATCACGTAATTCCCACAAATAGGAGAGATAGGAGGGGGTGTAGATTTAAGGCAAATGGCAACATTTTCACTTTCTTGCACTAAGAGGCTTTCATAACTAGGAAATGTATTGAATGAATGACTAACGTTCTTATTGTTCACAACCTTTTCTTTGTAAAATTGAAAAAGAAAGATACAAAAATTTGTGAAAAGTAATCTATACAAATTTAGTGACCTAGAAGGAGATGTGTATTTATGGAATTTTTAGATTCTAAACAAGGTAATTTGCTAATTACACTATGCAACAATCTAAAAATTAAATGTTATAAATGCCATTTTGAAATTAAGAAATGCAACAACTAAACCAAATTAAGCTAGATCTAATGAAATGAATGAAACAAAAACTCAACAAATTGAAACATATAGCTAACAATAGGATATAGAAACACAAAAATGATGTTTTTAATGTTATAAAAGGTAGTTATAGGTCTGATCTGGGACTAATTCGCCCAAAGGGGCATATGAGTCCTAGTTAGAGTTTTTGAAGGGTTAAAATGTTGAAAAATACACAACACAAAATTCCCATAAAGTAGGAGAAACAACCTATATAGTGACTAAATCGAGTAGAGGGGTAAATGAGTCCCAAATTAGGGTTTTTGCACCAAATTCAACAAATTCTTGGTGAATGTTAAGTTTTCTAGTTTGTATGTTGACTTGACTATTTGTAATTGTAGAATTTCAATGAAATTAAATGATCTAAGATGCAAAAATTTATCCTATATGCACTTTCGCTAATGTAAGATTTAGAAACCCTAGATGCAAATTAACTAATGGAAGACCTAATGCAAAGTGAATGCAAGCTAGATCTAGGAATATAATGCACTTCGAATCAGAAATAAGGTGTTCTAAAGGCTAGGTTCACCAAAATGAAATGAATAAAATTGGCATTCTATGTTTTTGCATATAGAACCAATTTTCTCCAAGTTTCATTTAAGGAAACCCTAGAGATCTTAATCAAATGATGGAAAGAGGGAAAGAGATCTACTAGGAGGGTGTCATAAGTTGTTATTAAAGACAATAAGGGTGTTCACCACAAAGCAAAGGCTTGGAAAGAAAGAGGTGAATGCAATGTGAAAACCTAACTAAATGACATAGATTTTGAAATTTAAATACAAAATAACAAACTAAGAATTAGAAGAGGGGTACCTAGTGTAACGAAAAAAATATTCCCCCTCTTCCTTACTTAATTTGGGAATAATTAATGATAAAGTGGACTTGATATTACCTTAATCTAGTGTTGTGATGAGTTTTACACATCCAGATTAGGTTTTGGGCCCTTCTAAGCTAAATAAACTTAACTTTTCCCTAAATTAATGTTGTAAAGTGTATTTATTGACACCTTCACATTAAATTTTTGAGGTTTGTAAATTAGGTGGACCTAATCTAGTGTTGTAATTTTTTCTACACATTCACATTGGATTTAGGGCCCTTCTAAGCTAAATACACCCAATTTTTCTTTAATTTAAGGTTGTGAAAGGTATTTATTTACACTATCACATTGAATTTTAGGCACTATTGCATTTATTACTTTAATATTATCATTAATAGGCCCCTAAGATCCTATATTATGCATCTCAAGGCATATTTCAATCAAAAACCTGACAAAATCAACAAATAAGCTTAATTTACACACTCTCTGAAACTTTTAGCAATCAAAATAGGCCTTATGGAACCCATTCACCACTTTGGGTGAATGAGTCCCATCCAAGTGGGACCCATTCACTACAGATGGTGAATGAGTACCATTTGGCTTAATTTCAAGGTTTTGAGTGAGAAAATTGGGTTTTAAGTTTTGGTGCAGGAGCACCATGACCATTTTATGCCTCCATGAGGAAATTGTTGGATTTTTATTCAATTTTGTTGCTTCTAAATTGTAATGAGGTAATTTAAGTCATTTTTCATATGTTGAAGTCATTAGGGGGGTTAACTTTCAAGTTTGGTGTCAATTATTGAAAAGATGTAAAAGTTGTCACAAATGCAAAATTGTGAAATTGCATAAACATGTAAAATGGGGAAGGTCAAGAGTCAAGTTGGGTTTTTCATTGGGAATCAGTTGAAAATTGAATGTTCATACTTGTAATTCCTTTAAAAGGCCCTATGAAAATTTGAAAAGGTGTGGGTGATTGTAGTTTTGAAATGGAATAATGAAATACACTATTTTTTACAATTTTCTTCAGAAATTCACTGTTCTCAGGCACTGCACGGACTTGTATATGAAGGAATTAATCTCAAATTGACTGTAAGTGATAGAGTTTTCAATCACCTTCCCTAAAAAGTTGGTCTCATGCAATTTGATAAAGTTTAGAGGAAGATATTGTAAGTTTTTGATAGATGGGTTAAAACCCTGATTAGGGTCACAATCAACACTAAAATTTGCATTTCTCCTAATCTAACCATGGAAACCTCCTAAAAATTAGTGTACGGATTGATATAGATGTATTATAATTTTTTTTCTAAGTTATAGGGTTTAAGGATGAGGGTTTGGGAAAATTCAATAAAGCCCTAGTCTATAAAAAGGGTTCTGTGAGTAAAGAAAAAGCCTAGAAGCTAGGTTTTGATGAAGGAGTCATGGAAATAGTCCGGTGAAGCTTTGTAGAGAATGTGTAGAACTAATTAAATGTGTTCCAAGTGTTGGGAAAGTATATTTGAGTCTTGAAATATTAGGACCAATAAATCCCTATTCTAGCCATGCCTAATTAGGCCTAAATTTGGATTGCGACATCAAGTTTTAAGCCTTAGGTTACAAAGAACATGTACCCCATTTTGAAATATTTTTTAAGTAAGAAAAAAAAGTATCAAAATGTGAGATTAGTTCTAGGTTTCAGTGTCTTTGATGAGAGAAAATCCCTGATAGTTAGTTAGGATACCTACTAGCATTGAAATCAGGCTATAAGGGAATGATGATCAAAATAGGAAATTAGTGTTCTTGGGGTGTAAGATGAGTTTGGCCATGAAATTACAATCATTTTGAAGTTTTCCAAAGCTTTGGTTGTGTGTTTGTGCCTTTAAGATCAAATTTTGGGTTAGTTGGCATATGAAGGTTCTTGGAGGTAGTTGGCTAAGTTGGAGCTTTTGGAAGGTGTATGCAACCTTATGTGGATTTGTGAAACCAAGGTTTCCTTGTCAATGTAAGAATATTTCCTTGAAAGTTGAGAAGAGTGAAACCTATTGTTGAGAAATTTGTAATTTTTAACCCCTACATTGCATCAGTTTGGTATCAAAGCTTAGAAGTTCTGGTCAAGAGAGGTTTGGAGTTTTTTTGTGATTGCATGTTTGTGCAGTTTGAAGAAAGAACTTGGTTGCCAAGAGACTAGATAGAGGAAAAGATAAGAGACCTAGGTGAGGAAAGGATGAAGTGGAAGAAAGGTTAAAGGGACTCACTTGAAGAGAAGGTGGATTTGATGAGAAGGCACTTGTAGGCAACAGGTTCACAAAAGAAAGTAGAAAAAGAGAGGAAGAGGAAAGAGGAAAAGATGAGGCAAAGAGAGATTGAGAAATAGATTAGAGAATTGAGGCAACCACTAGAGGAATTTAGTGTCACGATAGAAAAATTTGAGGTTGAGGTGAAATAGTTGTGTAGGAAAGCCACAAGTTGGCACTTGACAATGAAGAAGAAGGTTGTATGGCCCGTCAAGAAGATAGTTCAAAGGAGACAAGTACAAACTATAGACACCCAAATTTGATCACTCCCATATGATCAAACTTCCCCCTTTATTCATCAATTATGTCAATATTAATTTATTTAATTAATATTGCGCTTCTCACATAAGACTCTTAAAGTGTTTAATTTAATAATTAAATACTTTATTTGATGCTTTTATCTTCTCTAAATTAAATAAATACACCAATTTATTTAATTTAGTCATCATAATCTACTGAATTAAAATCAATTTAAAATTCTTCTTTTCTCACTCCTTGTCACAGCCTCCATAATCCATCTCTAATATTAATTAATTTAATTAATTCATATTTAGGGTGTGCATCCTCTTAATCAAGGATTAATGTCACATCCTCCTACATTTTCCACTTGTCTCTAATCTTCCATTAATTATCATAATCAAGTGTTTGCACAACTTTAATCAAAATCATTAGCCATTTTTAGCACCACTTTTGGGTCAATTCTTCCATTTTTCCTTTTTGGACATTGACCCTCCTTCCTATGAGAATTTTTAATTCTCATTTATTCATCCTATGTCTCTCTCCCCCCCATGTGAATTTTTAATTCACATTTTGTCTTTCCAAGGCTTCTAGAACTTTGGACTTGTCACATCTTCCACATGTGACCAAGTCCTACCTTTTTGGAGCTCACCTTTTATCCTTTAGACTCTCTTAAGAATGTGAATTTTTAATTCACATTTAATTTCAACCACCTCTCCTTTTCCCATGTAGATTTTTGAGGAATTCCAAAATTCCTTAAATGTCCCTTTCACTCCCACTTGGGGACAAGGAATCCCTTTTTGAGGAAATCTTCTCACCCCCCAAGATGCTTGGAAGGTACTTCTCCTTCCTCCACCTCATGTACCTTTTGGCCACCTCATTTACACCTCATAGCCACTTCACCATCTGCATGTCAAGATGTGAGGGCTTGTGAGTTCTCAACTCACCATAGCCCTTCATCTTGACCTTGTTGGGTGAATCTCAACCGTTGAATTCTCTAGAGAATTCAAATTCTCCTATAAATACCCCCTCCTTAAGGCCATTTTCAAGACTTTTGATTTAAGTAACCTTATGCTACCAATTTGCATTCTCAAGCACTTGTTATCATTTAGCCACCCACTTTGATCATTTTGCACATTCAATCTTGCATCTAGCTACATCACAAGCCATCCAAGGAGCACACAAATCCATCAAAATCAAGGGCCAACCAAGGAGTCTTCAACAACAAGGAAGGTATAATCATTTGCATCTCGTTTCATCTATTTTCCTTCTTGTTTTATAACTCTTTAGGCTAATCTTGAAGTGTCCTTAGTCTTTTATCATTCACATTTTTAGTTATTTTGCACATTAAAATAGGGTAAAATTCTAAGCTACACATTTCTGGCACGCCTGGTGGGACCCACAAACGGGTTCCTATACTTCACATTTGCTGTTATTGAGATTTTTGCAGGAACACGTCGTAGTGGGGTGATTACGCCCCTATTTTTACCGCAGTGGGGCGATTATGCCCTTGTTTTTACCGCAGTGAGGCGATTACACCCCTGATTTGCTGCAGTGAGATGATTACGCACCCTGGGCTGAAAACTATTTTCTGTGCTAACTTTTCTGCAGTGAGGCGATTATGCCCCCTGGGCTGAAAACTATTTTCTTTGCTAACTTTTCTGCAGTGAGGTGATTACGCCCCGTGGGCTGAAAACTATTTTTTGTGCTAACGTTTACTGCAGTGAGGTGATTACGCCCCCTAGGCTAAAAACTATTTTCTGTGCTAACTTTTCTGCAATGAGGCGATTACACCCCTTGGGCTAAAAACTATTTTCTGTGCTAACGCTTACTGCAGCGAGGCGATTACGCCCCCTTGGGCTGAAAACTATTTTCTGTGCTAACACTTTTTTGTAGTGAGGCGATTACGCCCCCTAGGCTGAAAACTATTTTTTGTGCTAACATTTACTGCAGTGAGGCGATTACGCCCCCTGGGATGAAAAATTGTTTTCTATGCTAACATTTACTACAGTGAGGCGATTACGCCCCCTGGGCTAAAAATTGTTTTCTGTGCTAACATTTACTGTAGTGAGGCGATTACGCCCCCTTGGCTAAAAATTGAAATTTGTGCTAACACTTTTCTGCAGTGAGGCGATTACGCCCCCTTGGCTGAAAATTGAAATTTGTCTAACACTTTTTCACAGTGGGGCAACTGCACCCTTTATTTTACCGCAGTGAGGTGATTACGCCCCTGATTTGCTGCAGTGAGGTGATTGCGCCCCTGATTTTACCACAGTGAGGCGATTACGCCCCTGATTTGCTGCAGTGAGGCGTTTATGCCCCTGTTTTTACCACAGTGAGGTGATTACACCCCCGACTTGCTACAGAAGGGTGACTGCGCCCCTTGGAAAGTAAAACTGTTATCTTGGCTTCGATTTTCTTTGCTATTTTCTCTCTAACATTGTTCTTGTAAGGATACATGTATTTTTTGCTAACCTTTTGCAGCATATTCTTGTGAAGTTGATGGAGGAAGCGGGATAAAACATCTAACATTTGTTTGCAAGGCTATCCATTTGCTCAAACTTTTTAAATTATCCTTGCTGTTTGCATTAATCTAAGAACATAGTTTAATTAGAGGGAGTAATATTAATTGCTTCCTGTGCTTGGTTTTTGTGTTACCCAAAGGGAGCATTAGCTTGTTTTCGCTTTCCCCTTGCACTTCGTGTGAGCCTGGGGAGTAGTTGGAGATGGTTAGTGCTTTCTTTATAGTGGGACCTACTTGGGGATTTCATCACCCCAAGGGACAATTCCAACCACGCGTACCAGCAGGGTATATAAAGGGGGGAGAGCGAAAGTTATACCCTAATCCAGTCACGTTGTTATTGGCGGAGCGTCGAAGCTAGGGTGATACCTAGATAGACGTGAAGAGTTGGTCTGAGCCCTTTAGTATCTCACTGGGGTTCCTGACTCACGCTTGTGACGAGCTAGTGTTCACGGTTGTGCCTCACGTATAGAGAGTATATCGAGGACTCCCTAGACACCTTGTGCATCCTAGATTAAGACCTCTTTGGCCATACCCTTAACACTAATCATAGGATTGTGTTTGCTTGAGAGTGTTTTCTTGTGAGAAACCAGTGAAATTTTGACAAATTGGCCTTATCATTATCATTTTAAAGTCCTTGCCATAGTCATTTTCATCAAACCAGGCCCCTGATTTACTACAGTGAGGCGATTATGCCCCCTAATTTACCGCAGTGAGGCGATTGCACCCCTAATCCTGATTTACCGCAGTGAGGTGATTACGCCCCCTGATTTACTGTAGTGAGGCAATTACGCCCCTGATTCACTGTAGAGGGGCGAATTTGCCCTCCTGAACACCTGAAATCACCCCATTTGGATGTGTTTAGCCTCTAAACCATCATTTAACCATTCCCAACCATTATCTCATCATCCTAAGCCTCTGTTTTGTCACTCTAAACCTCCAAAAACTTCCATTTGACCATTTTAAACCTCCATCTCATCATTCCAAACTTTCGTTTAACCATTCTAAATCCCCGTTCATTCTCCACAATTATCTTCAATCCACCAGTTCATTTTAATTTCCCCATAATCCATTCAAAAGTCCATACCCTCACCGAATAAACACCATAATTTTACCATTTACATCGCCAAACACCACCCATAGCCAAACCATCCTAACCTTGTATTACAAAGTGGTTACCTAAATTGACCATAGCACTTGAACTTGATTATTAGTCTTTAACTTCGACCCAAATCAACTTGCTTCCATCTTGAGGTAAATTCGGTGTCGTAAGTTATCATCCTCGGCCCAATCAATCCATTCCTATCTTAAGGTGGATTCGGTGCTGTGATCATCCTCTTAATCCATTAAAGCTCTTGGTCATTAAAGGTAACTTCCTTTGGTTAAACTCAAGGTCTCTCTCACATCCTTTATCATCCAATCATATCCATCCAATCATCCAAATGTATCAAAATTGATCATTTGATCAAAATTTCCAATCAATCAAATCACATCTAGTCAACCAATGCAATCCTATTGATCTTAATAATCCAATCCAATTCGATCAAAATCCAATCTAGCCAATCAAAATTCGATCCAATCCAATATATCCAAACAAAATCTGATCCAAATCCAAACCCCATCCAAATCAGATCTTATCCAATCACAATCAAATCATTCATCAAAAACATTTTTATAATCCACTCATAGCACATTTGCATGCCTGTTTAGACTTGATCACAGGCAAAGAAAATGGCCGAACAACAAGCCCAGAATTCCCAATCAAAAAACCCTCAAGATCCCAACAACACAATGAATGTCTCATCAAATCCTAACAAGGGTACTAACATCCCTCACGATCCTCATAATGGTACTTCATCACACTCCAACACCGAAAATTAGAACAACTCACCACACAGTGAAGAGAGTATGGCTAATCAACCTGAACTCACACTTGAGGAACATTTTAGTAATCCTGCCAATGTGCAAATGACTGATCGTCTGCTTGAAAAACATGGGAGAGAAATCTTGGCCCACCTAATTGAGAAGGGTGTCAAACCCCCCCAGGTGTTGACTTGTCCAAATATAGGAGTTCCCCATCTAATGTACTCCAAGGTTCACAAAATGCACCAGAAGGTCCATACTTCCCCAATGTTCCTCCAGTTGAGGGTTGGCATCAACCTGAATTTGGCAATGTTGTTCTCTATCAAGTTAACTATCCTTCACATGCTTTGACCTCAGTTATGGGAGGTCCTCAAGTGCCTGATCCCAATAATCCTTTTGCCTATGGTATGCCACAAAATGTTCCACAACCTCCACCATTAATGTTAACAACACCCCCTCCTCCGAATCAACCTACAGTCAACATTGGGGGCACCTCCTTTACCACATCGCTTCCACCTCCTGGGACCACAAATCTATCATCTCAACAGCTTCACCAATCCAACTTTCTGCCTCAATTACCTCCACAAGGCACACCCCAGCTAAATGTTTCGGGTGGTACCCAACAACCCCCTTTACAAAACACTTCTACGCTACCTCTGCCATCTCATCCACAACAACCTATACATAATACTTTGGCCTCTTCACAACAACCACCCTACCAACCACAAGGCAATCCATCTCGACCTATTGCTCAGACCATATCCCCCTTTCTCACATCCATTTTACGTCCACAGGCTCAACCACAACACAATATCCCATCACGACCCATACAACAGTTGACATCACAACAACCCCCCCAACACTACTACTATCACAATCAACAACAATTGCACCAACAACTGCCTTATGTGACCTCCCAACAATCACAACAATACCTTCAATGCCAACAAACCAATATGCAACATCCCATCCAAGCTCCTCAACAACCTACCCCACACTTTTATCAAACAAATCCGTACTATACCCCACAACAACAGCCCTCGTATCAACAAAATCCTCCGTCTTACCAGCAAGCCATATCATCATCCAACCATCCAAATTTGTATTTCAACAATCCGACGCCCTTTCAGCAGGATCCTTTATCATCCTATCATCAATATCCCCCCAACTCACCACCAGCTAGCTCGGATTTGTTAGAAATCAAAGCCGCACTTAAGGACCTTCAAGCCGGGGCTACCAAACAATCATTCAAATTTGAGGACATATGCCCATATCCATTTGATCCCTCCATCTCATTAATCCCATTTCCTAAACATTTTGAGATACCAAAGTTTGACAAATACAAGGGAAACAAAGACCCTAAGGCTCACTTGCAGGAGTTTTACTCCAGTGTCAAGAAGTTATGTACAATGACAACTATCTCTTGTGCTTGTTCCCACGAAGCCTGGCAAGCCACACCTTAGATTGGTTCATGACTCTCGAAAAAGGGTCCATAAAAACTTTTGCAGACCTGTCAGAAAAATTTGTATCCTACTTCTCTTTCAATTTGGAGAAGGATACGGACACCTTAGATCTCCTCAAAGAGAAACAACGTGAGGGGGAAACCTTTACTAGCTACCTACAATGGTGGCATGCATTAGCAAGCCGAATGAAGACCCCTTTGAAGGAAAAAGACATGGTCACTCTTTTCATGGAAAACTCTCATCCTGACATGGCCCATAATTTTAGGTTACATTGTGTCACCACCTTCACGGAGATAGTAGAAAAAGGACCCATCGTGGAACGTGCCCTTATTGCCAAAGGGCACATCAAAATACACAGTCATGATAAAGAGAGATCATTTGGAGATAAACTATGATTCTGGAACAAAAACAAGAATGTGGTGAATGACGGCATGACAGACACTAAACATGTCCAAGTGGCTAATGCATCCCAAAAAAAACAACCATCTATACCCAACGCCATATCTGTACCACAGGGGGCACCTCATCCTCCTCAACAGTCAAACCAAAACAATCAGGGGAGCACCAAACGTCAATACGCCCAATTAGGAGAACCTCTGAGTGTTGTTTTTAATAAGTTGTTACAAATCATTTACCCCATCACATACCCTGTCACCAAGCCATTTGATGAGTCCAAACCCAAGCCCACATGGTTTAAGGAAAATGAGTATTGTGAGTTCCATAAAATCAAGGGACACTCTTTGAATAAGTTTCAGGGTCTAAAAAACTACGTTCAAGATCTCATTGATCGAGGTGATATCAAGGTTGACCCCAGCCAAGCTTCGTCATCCAATGCTCAATTACAGATATATCAAAATGCCTTTCCAAACCATAATCAAGGCCCAAGCACATCTAATAGTAATCCCCAAGGAAACAACACAAATAATGTGAGTTACAAGAATGTGCCCTTCAATTACGAGGGTGTTATTCATTACATTGAGCAGGTGGAACCCCGGGTATCTATGATAAATGTTAAAGCCAAAGACCCTCAATGTGTTGTTACTACATGACGAGCCCGCATCACTGTCCCTGTAGCCTCTGCACCCGCCCACTCAACTCCTGTAAGCTCTCAGTACAACATCCTTGATCACTTAAGAAAGACCCCTGCTCATATATCCATCCTGGATTTGCTTAATTCTTCCTTGGTACATCAAGAAATCCTCAATAGAGCCTTGTAGGAAACCCATGTGCCAAATGACATTGACCCCACACAATTCCAAGCTTTGGTGGGACACTTGGCTTTGTCTCATCACCTGCACTTCAACCAAAATGATATGCCAAACATCGATGTCAATCATAATCGCCCCTTACATATCAAAGTCGTGGTTGCTCGCCATAAAATAAAAAGTGTATTGGTAGATAATGGCTCTACCCTCAATTTATGTACTTTGAAATTCATAAAATAGGTGGGGTATACTCAAGCAGACTTAAGTAACCAGATCATCACAATCAAAGCCTATGATAATGCAGAAAGAAATTCATAGGGAATTATCAGTCTTCCTATCCAAGTGGGACCTGTGCTTCAGTATACTACCTGTCATGTCCTTGATCTGGACTTACCATATAATCTCCTCCTTGGCCGCCCATGGCTCCATGCTATGCAAGCCGTCCCCTCCATGTACCATCAGTGCCTAAAATTCCCCGTCAATGGACAAGAAGTCACCATCTACGCTGACCCCCAACCATTTGAATATTGCCGTGCTTTGGAAGTGTCATTTCCCCATTTACATTATTGTCCTAGGGTTGAAATGGGGGCATCCCGGTCATCATCTGCAAATCCACCCTCCATCACAATAACCACTCCATCCTCCACCACTGATCCTTCAGTCACCAAAGTCCAGATCATTGACAAAGGGTGTGGTGAATACGAAATACATACGGCTCTCAATGTAGCCACCATGCCACCGTCACCACACGAGTATGGTCAACCTTCACATGCTACACAAAAGGAAGACAAGACTACCACCTTCAGTGGTAAAAACATCCCTACCACCACTTTCAGATCCCCAAGTGTCAAGATCGATGCACCAGAAGAGGACATAAGCCAATGGGTCTACCGAGAAGAACCCCAACCTGACCCTCCTCTAAAGGAGTATTTTCAGGAAGCATATTCGTGGTTAGCTAAGTTTGCAGAAAAATATAACTACCAAAGTAGGGGCCTAGGTAAGGAAGAACAGGGGCAGGTGTAACCTATTGATACACCAAAGTTACCAAAAAACATACGCATTGGGTATGACAGAAAATAAAAAAGCCCTACAACATCACCTAATACTTCCAATAGTATCGCCATGGACAATGGCTCATTGGAAGACATACTTGAGGAGGAATCCATCATACATGCGTATGACGACGTCGATCACACCGACTTATCATCCATGTTCGAATGCCTATCCGTCTGCACCATTAGCCTATCTCTTTGTCACCCTGAGCTTATTGATTAGGACCTACGTAATACCACATCTGTCAATATGTTCATGGATACATATGTCAACCTTATGGAATTGGGGGAGGATGAACACTCCAGTTGCAAAAATAAGAATAAGAAAAGTAAAAAATGGTCATCTAGTGAAAACCTCCCTGAGGCGCTTCCTGACCTCGAAAAAGTAAAAATAAAGGACGCATCCGATGGTGAAAACCTCGAAGAGGTGCTAGATGATGGAGATGTTCATCTTCCCCTCGTAGGAACTCAGTTATCCGCCTGATCATCCATTCTAATCGAAGAGACTCAAGAAGTTAATCTGGGTACTGCCGAAAATCCTAAAATCACCTATGTGGCTAAGTCACTCTCAGAACAGGAGTATCTAGTCATCACGCAGCTACTCCGAGAAGGAATCATCAACTTTGCTTGGTCATATTCAGACATGCCAGGTTTAGACCCTGCCTTAGTAGTTCATCATCTAGACATTCGCCCAGATGCCAAGCCTGTCAAACAAAAACTCCGCAAGATGCATCCGCAGGTCACATTGCTAGTCAAAAAGGAATTGGAAAAGTTACTAGAGGCAGGTTTTATTTGGCCAATTGATTACTCTGAGTGGATCTCCAATATAGTACCAGTTGCCAAACCAAATGGAGACATTCGGGTCTGTACAGATTTTAGGGACCTTAACAAGGCCTGCCCAAAAGATGACTTCCCTCTGCCTAATATTGACATGTTAGTCAACCTCACAGCAGGACACGAGATGCTCTCCCTTATGGATGGCTTCTCTGGTTATAATCAGATTCGAATCGCACCTGAAGACCAACATAAGACCAGCTTCACAACACCTTGGGGTACTTTCTGTTACAATGTTATGCCCTTTGGTCTCAAAAATGCGGGGGCAACATATCAAAGAGCAATGACGGTCATCTTCCATGACCTCATCCATATCATCATGGAGGATTATGTTGATGACTTGCTAGGAAAACAAAAAACACGAGCAAAACATCCTACTGTCTTGAAGCAGATCTTTGAATAGTTAGAACATTACAAGTTGTGGCTGAATCCAAAAAAGTGCGTCTTTGGGGTTACATCAGGAAAATTGTTAGGTTTTATAGTCTCTCGAAGAGGTATTGAAGTTGATCCTGCCAAGGTAAATGCTATTCTGGACATGCCACCTCCACACAATCTGAAGCAGTTAAGAAGCCAGCAGGGGAAGATGTAGTCCATCCGTCGATTCATAGCCCAGCTAGCAAATAAGTGTCAGCCATTCACTCATCTTCTGAAGAAAGATTCCACCTTCTGATGGACCCCGCAGTGTCAGATGG
Source organism: Sequoia sempervirens (assembly GCA_007258455.2). Classification (NCBI taxonomy): domain Eukaryota; kingdom Viridiplantae; phylum Streptophyta; class Pinopsida; order Cupressales; family Cupressaceae; genus Sequoia; species Sequoia sempervirens. Next base: position 219,324 of record VDFB02237008.1, read on the forward strand.
GTTTTAATAAAATTAAGGAATATTTAGCTCATCCACCGATCTTGATGCTGCCTATTCCAGGAAAACCCCTTCTGATTTACATCTTTGCTACTTCAGTCGCACTGGGGGCATTGTTGGCACAACATGATGAGTCATTCAAAGAGAGGGAAATCTACTACATCAGTCGAACACTAGTTGGCTATGAGTTAAATTACTCCCCCATGGAAAAAGCTTGCCTTGCGCTAGTCTTCAACACACAAAAACTTCATCATTATATGCTCAGCCATCCAGTCAAATTAATTGCTAAAATTGATCCCCTGAAATATTTGTTATCTAGAACCACTTTGGTTGGCCGCATGGCCAAATGGGTCATGCTTCTAAGAAAATTTGACATAGAGTATGTAGAGAGAAAAGCCATAAAAGGATAGGTCATTGCTGATCAATTGGCTGAGGTACCATTAGTAGATGCCTACCCGCTAGACACTGAATTCCCAGATGAAGAAATCTACACAGTTACAGAAGCACCAGCTTGGACGCTATATTTCGATGGCTCATACACTCATAGTGGATCTGGGGCAAGAATTTTATTAGTTACCCCTCAAGGTGACTACATCCCAAAATCATTCAGGATAGCATTCCCATGTACCAACAATATGGCAGAGTACGAAGCTCTCCTCACCAGCCTCAGAATCACAAAACAGTGGCACATAACTCATTTGAAAGTCTTTGGTGATTCTTTGCTAGTCATTAGACAAGTTAATGATGAATTCCTCATGAAAGATGATAAAATTTTACCCTATAAACGCACGGTGGATGATTTCAAGAAATATTTCACCTTCATACAGTTTGACCAAATCCCTCGGGTACAGAATAAAGCGGTAGATGCAATGGCCACTATTGGTTCTCTGATTGACATGCCTAAAGACCGAACAGAGTGTGAGTTTCTTGTTGAACAACTTTTAATCCCTACATATGATGTTCTTGAGACTGATATGGTGTGGATTATTGTAGGTCCCGCCTTGCCTTGGTATTAAGACATATACACTTATCTTCATGATAATATCATACCCCTAGAACTTACATGCAACCAACGCAAATCCTTTATCCATCGCTCTTCCCGATACCTCATTGTTGGTGATACACTTTATCGTCGCAGGTATGATGAAATCCTCCTTAGATGTCTGAATGAGACTGAGGCCTGCGCGGCACTAACGAAAGTACATGGTGGTATTTGTGGAGCTCACTCAAATGGTATGGCTCTCGCCAAAAGGATCCTACGAGCTGGATATTATTGGCCTACATTGGAACATGATGCTTGAAAATTTGTGAAGAAATGCCTTCCATGCCAACAACATGCAGATTTGATTCACACCCCAACACAAGATCTTCAGCCCCTCTTAGCACCGTGACCCTTTTCTCAATGGGGTTTCGACTTGATTGGCAAGATTTACCCACCATCATCAGACGGTCATACATTCATAATTACTACAACTGAATACTTCACTAAATGGGTGGAAGCAATGCCACTCTCACAAATCATCGGTGTCCAAATCTCTAAATTTATCCTTTACCATATTCTCTGCAGATATGGTATCCCATCTACCATCCTCTCTGATAATGGAAAAACCTTCAAAAACCAAGCCATGAAAGACCTTTGCGACACCTTCCATATCCAGCACTGTTGGTCAATGCCTTATTACCCCCAGGGTAATAGTCAGGTAAAAGCAACCAACAAGACCCTCATCCACATCCTCAAAAAGGTTGTCAATAACACTAGACGAGATTGGCACCTCCATATTCATCCTGCCCTCTGGGCATACCGTACATCCATCTGCACCCCAATAGGCACCACCCCCTATTCTTTAGTATATGGTGCTGAAGCCGTCTTGCCAATCGAAGTTGAGCTTCCATCATTGAGGATTTCTCTGAAGAATCTTATCAACGAAGAAGATGCTCATGTTGCATGGCTTGCACAACTGGAATTACTGGATGAATGAAGAATAAAAGCCTATGATCACCTGCAAGCATACCAAAATCACCTCAAACGTCATTACAATAAAAAGGTCTATCCTAGACAATTATAGGTTGGTGAGCTTGTCCTCAAAGAAAACCAACGCACTCAACCAGATCATGATAAAAAGGGGAAATTTGAGGCAAACTAGTTAGGGCCTTATATCATAGCCGCCAAATATGGATCTGGGGCTTACAGGTTGACTACTCTTGAAGGAGATCCCCTTGACGAACCCGTCAATATCCTCCATCTGAAGAGGTTCTATGCCTAAGTCCATTTGGTAACTCCACCTAAGTCAAAAAATCAAAAAATAAAAATAAAAATCAAAAAGTAACAAAAAGATCCAAAAAAATAGTAAAGAAAAATAAATCCGTCTTATGGTGAAAACCACCTCTTGGTGGTGCCTTAGATAAGTATGGATGGTGAAAACCTAGTCACAGACGTCATCCGTAGAGGGATTAATCATTATCTACCTAACATCCTAGTTATTTTATGCTTTCATCCGCACCCTCGCCCACCTCAGCCCAGGCCACTTGGTATATATTGATTGAGCATTGGACGACCCATCTAGCCTATCCCCCATCTTGAGCTTTTCTGTATCCCATCTTGAGCTTGTGTCTTTCATTCCCTTTGTCGATCGGTCTGTGTCATCATGTAGGATCATCCATCGTGTCAGTCTCCATCTATATCTCGTCCTTCCGCATCACTAGTCGAACTACGTTCCCTTGCGCTTTCACGTAGGCAAGGTTGGTCATTTGATCCTCCCCCGGGGCATTTGTCTATCGTGTTTTATGTCTATCATTATCGGTCACCATTTTCCTCTTTCTGCTTTATCCATGGTCTTTTCATGAACTATGAGGGCTCTGTGCTTTCACGTAGGCAAGGCTAATCTTTGATCGGCCCCCGAGCCCCTAGGTCTGTAGGATGTGTCAGTCTGTGTCTCCATCTAGCCTGTTATTCTCAAATAAACTTGATAAATTATCAAAAGACTTAGTTAAAGAAAAGCATCTGGCGTCAAATTGGGTCATTCTAGTTTAGTATCCATCATCGGTCTCAATAGGATGCATCCTTCCTAGCAGACCTCATCAATCCCATCCATCACCCTAATCCTATGGCAAAGGACGTTTTGATTTTAATTGTGATTTTTTGATGTTTTGGAATTTATTTGTCATTCGAGCTCATTATCAACACTTGTCATGGTCACCTTGATCCATCATATCATGGTGTGCTTTGGCTAGTCAACATATGGGTTCATCTTGGTTTTTTCTTTGTTGCTACCTTTTTTGGTTGTCCCACGTAGTACCCACCAGGATCCATGGGGTCTTGTGTTATGTTGGGGAATCCTTGTGTGTTTGTGGTTATCCCAATGCTTGGCCCAACCAAGGTCATCATGACCTTGGGGTGTTGGGGTAGCCCCCTTTTTGCTTGTTATGTTTATTTTATGCATTGGATGCCTACTGGCCCTGGTCTTATATATCAGGGTATCTGGTACCTTATGCTATAGCAAATATCAATGCTCCAAAGATGGAAACTCATATTAGGATTGCATTTCATCATTTGTCGCATTGCATTCACCCTATGATTTTGGTTGTGCAAATAATTTCTCCTCCTCTTTCCCATTCTTCTCAGGATACTCATGATTTTTGACAGATGCCACATGACACCCATTTCACAATCACTACATTCCCACTTTCCATTATCCCGGCAGTTCTTATTGGCACTTATGGCCATATGTTACTTCCTATACAATTACAAAAACATTATTTCATATCAAAATCACTCTATTAACCACGCATCCATTGCCACCTGCATCACCACATGTTAGATCCATGCATACATCACCACCTACATCACAAAGTGTCAGACTCATCATACATCACATCCTGCATATGTAAAATGTCCATACAAAATCCATCATACACATATACATACATGATAAATAAGTTGATTAGGCATCCATACATATAAATCATCATAAATGCAACATGTGTGTATACCATCATAAACATCTAAAATTATCCACCTATGCATAAATGATCCAAAATACCCATCCACCTAAGTAGGAAATATCATATAAACATGCATACAGTCGCCCATAACAAAAGGAAACATACTACATAATGCCAATAAGAACCGTCTCATGTCATAATAATATAATGTGTGTGTCACATACATCACAATCTATCATATATCTATCGTATAGTCAAATACAAAATCTAGAGATGTGGAAGCTCTCTGATCTCTGTCAATAAATCCTATATGCTCCACCCTACATCTGTCAAAAACTCAGTAACCTGTCACCTCTCGAATGAGCTACCCACGTCTGATCTCTGTGGAGAATCCGGTATTGATCTCTTATCTGGTGTAGCACCCGGTGAATCACTGTAACCTCAAGTCCGTGTCCCTAGTGACTGGGATGGCGCTGGCATCTGGGGTGCCTGACAAGTATACTGAAATATCCACTGGGTCAGGTCTGGAACTGAATGATAGTATGCGGCCATCCAAAATTCTGCCTCTCTCGCATTCTCCTCTCACTCCGCAACCTGAACTTGAGCAGAATTCTGCTCCTGATGATACTTGTCCCGATCCCTCATAATCATCCTCCTCTTTTGCTGCCAGGCCTCTTGGGATAAGCGTAACTATGCCATCTCTGCTTGCATCCGATCTCTCATCTCCTCAGTAGCCACTGCCCTGGCTATTGCGGCATCCCTCTCCCTCTGTAATCCATGCATATCTCTCCCTATCACATCACTGCCCTACATAGACTGCCACTGTGCCACTGCTGCATCCCACTCCCCCTGCAACATCTGCATCTGTCTCTCTACAACATCTCTCTCTGTGTGCAGCCTGCACCTGAACCACTGCTCCATCCCTCTCCCCCTGCAGCTTCTAAACTCTCGACAAAAATGCATCTCGCTCACCCTGCGATACTAATACCTCTAAGGCTGCCTCCTCTCTCCTCCTCTGAAGAGAATGAATCTATGCCTCTGATAACTCTCTCTCATCTTGCAGCACCTTAACTCGCGCCTACGCTGTATCCCTCTCTGCCTCCACTACCTGTACCCACGCCTGTGCTACGTCTCTCTTCGCCTGCATAATACGAATCTGCTCCCTCGCCTGTCTCTCCCTCTCCTGCATCACCCCCATCTCTCCCACCGTCTATTCTAAGAAAAATACTCTATTGCATAGCTCATCTCGCTCCCTCCGGAGATCATCGACCTTCTGCCCACTACCTGCTAATACATGATCCGTCATCCCCATTGCTACCCCTCTGGCCTACAAAATAACTGTCTCCGCCTGTAGTCTGTCACAGTCCCAACTAACAGTAGCTAACTCATCTCGTAGCCCCTGTATGTCAACCAGTAGTACCTCCCTCTCTCTCCACATCACCTCTACCATAAATCTATCAGTCCTCTAGCCTACTACTAGTGCTCTCGATAGCTCGACTCTGAGTCTGATCCTCTGCCTCTACCACCCTCAACCTCTGATCTATACTCTGAAGACTCTCCATAGTGTCTCTCAGCTGCACAATCGAATCCCCTGAGGAAATGACAGGAACCACCGCCAATGGC